>JAODKC010000130.1:4186-14880 GCA_026777985.1 Mormyrops attenuatus | reverse complement strand
GCAGAATGCAGACTCCACCCTGCCAGGTGTGCAGAATGCAGACTCCACCCTGCCAGGTGTGCAGAATGCAGACTCCACCCTGCCAGGTGTGCAGAATGCAGACTCCACCCTGCCAGGTGTGCAGAATGCAGACTCCACCCTGCCAGGTGTGCAGAATGCAGACTCCACCCTGCCAGGTGTGCAGAATGCAGACTCCAGGTGAGACACCTGCAAAACACAGGTGTGGCTACTGCTGAGCGGAGGGACAACACAGCTGCCTCAGCCCAAGGGGGAACTCGGAGGTTATTATGGGATAAGCTGCAGGTGGAGGGAGGAAGGGAGGGGTGATAACACCTGGTCTTTTTCCTCATGAGAGTTTGTTCCTTGTATGGTTTTGAGATGATTCCTGTGTGGTGCTTTGCATCTGCTCTTCCCTACCTGATGCCAGGATGGAAGTCGCATCCCCTTAAATGAGTGTACAGCATTTTTTCTCAGAAAACAAGATGGGGCAAGGGGCTATGAATCAGGAAATGGGGGGGGGGGGGAATACAGCTCATTGACCTGGGTGGTCTGGACGCAGCTACCACGAGCCAAAAGTGAGGAGTAGCATTTACATTTGATAATTTAACAGATGTTTCCCCAAAGTGACTCGCACTTTCAGATCATGCGCGCACACACGCATACACACGTGTGCGCGCACACATACTGAGATTACTAGTAAGCCCCAAGTCACTTTTCTTACTAATTTCTTTAATAATTAATATAGTCTCATTTTATCCTTGCTCTTTATTAGGGATAAGTCATAATACATTATTGGACAAGACATTTATTATTAAGGAGGATTGTAAATGTTTGTTTATGCCGCTCTGAATGCTGTGGACTGGCTGATGATGTTGATTTATAACCTCAGGAGTCCATTTTCTCTGTAGCTTCAGGCTAAATCACTTTAGCCTGTCGTTCCTCAGTAAAATGTACAGAATTGTATTCTTCTTTCTTATAAGCTGTACAAGAGTTTTGTACAAATATTGTACAGAATCCATTTTGTTCTGTATGTCTGTTTTACTGAGGAAGCATTCAAGTTAAGGAAAACAATAAAACTGATGCTTGTTTTTTACGTGTGAAGTGTAGTTTTCATTTCAGGACAGTTTTGATAAGACTGGTGCTATATGCAAGAATTAGCTAATGTGTCTTGAAATACAAATGATAACAATGAGTGTATTTTGGGTCTGAGACGGACACTGAGCGTGTTTCACCTGGTGTATAGTTTTCTGCAGAGTTTTGGAGGTTACTGACTATCAATAACTCGCTTCTTTGTAGCTCTTGACCGCAGAGCCGTGTGTATAATCACCCCTAAGTGGAAACTCCAGGAAGACGCAGGCGGGGGAGCGTGTGACCCACCTCGCATAAATTTCAGGCACAAAACGAAACGGGCGCGCACATTCTCTCACAGAGGCATGCACGGACACAGGCGCTGGCGGCACCGCCCCTTCTCCCAGAGTGTAACGAGAGATCTGACGGTTTTCCATGGGTGAGTGGGCGGGTCAGACCATACTTAGACTAATCGCTCCCAGCAGTGCTGAATAGCCAGACAATCTGGAGCCGTGGGCTGAGGTTTTGGAATGCCGCTGCCGACTCAATGCCTGCCTTTCATCCAGAGGGAAGAGGAAGGAGGGAACGGGAGGGGGAGGGAGAGATGGATTGAGAAAACGAAGCCATTTGTTATGGGTGACACAGGGCTGAAACAAATGGAGGGGGCACAATGGCTGTTGGGGGGGCGGGGGGCAAGGCGGAGAGTGGGTAACGTGACAGTCAGCGGCACTTTTTGTTTTTTTTTTTCAGCCCCATGGCATTTTGCGTGCATGTTTAATGTCATGAAAATGGGATGTGAATGAGCGATTAGCACACAGGGGAACAATAGCGTGAACTGGTGGCAGGGGGGGAGGGAAGGGGGTCGACCAGAATCGTCCCTTGGAGATGACCTTGCCAGGGCGCTTTGGAGCTGCGGGATTGGCGACTGGAGCTGTCCCACGGCCCTTAGCTTGCGCCCCCCCACGCTGATGGTGGGGATGTCCTGATGGTCTGTCACAAGCTAGATCACCATATCACATTAATGTGGTAATGCCATAACCTCAGTTAAGTGAAGTCTTAGGCTTGTTGGTTTGTCATAACATCAACTGTGCTGGATCAGTGGTTGGAAGGTGTCTGGATGTGTTTTTAATGAAATTTGTTCAAAAGAGCCTAAAATTACATGTCTTTCAATGCGCCCGTTACACAGCACTGGTGAGCCAACAGAGTTTCTGCCATCGGGTTAACTGACAAAGCCCCTATTATGGTTACGGAGGAACATCCAGGTTCCGGATCAGCGTGCGGAAGAAAGCCGGGTTTTAGCAGCAGGTTAGGATAACCCGTGCTAATGCCGCAGATTAGGATGTCGCCAGTGTGTGTTTGCTGCCAGTGAGCTTGTGGCAAGTTCTTGTGTAGGAAGCAACAGAACAAAATTCTGGCAAGTGTGAGCTCTGAAGGTGGATCCAGGAATATAAGTGATATATGCACTTTACAGTAGATTTTCCAGATGGAATAGCAGATGGCAAAAAAAACAATATGGGGGGAAAAGTTATTCTGAAATTTGAATTTTTATACCTGGCAATCGAACTGTACACCTGGAAGATAATGTCTCTAGGATTACTTTACAAATTGCGGATTACAGATAGGGTTGGGAAGAAGGGAGTCTCCTGATGATGGATGTCAGAGATTGGCCAACCTGAGGTCATGGTCAACTGACCCCAGTGACTGGTGGCATGGTATGCCAGACGAGGCACCGATCCGATACGGGTATCCTTTCTCCAAACGCCACTGCAAGTCTGATGTCTGGGTCCCATTGGTGATGTTGGGGGACCAGATGGCCTAGGGCAGCAGTCAGAATGAAAAACAGGTCCGTTTTTATACAGTGTGGAAAGATTAAAGGTCAAATCCCAAAGTAAGGCTGAGTTAATGGAAATGGACTGAAGGTCCTATGCGTCAACAGAGCACCAGAAAGCACATCGACCTGCGAAAAATGTAAACAGACCTTTATGAAAATGTGAAGAGAAACAAAGATTCCAAAGACTAATTTAGGAGCAAACATACTGACATATAAAAATAACTTCTGTGCTTAGTGTAAACCTATTCATCTATTACATATATGTGTGTGTGTGTGTGTGTGTGTGTGTGTGTGTGTGTGTGTGTGTGTGTGTGTGTGTGTGTATATATATATATATAAGAAATATGATTGTCGTTGGAGGCCTGGGCAGGAAAATATGAATCTATTATGCTAAGCTGCTAATTAGCTTCAGGTTGTTTCAGCCTCTCTTGATGACTGCAGGCCTCCTGTCGCCACAGGGGATTGGCTGTTTGAGAGGCAGCGCACTTGTAAAACGCCTTTGAATGGTCGATCGTTTAAACGTGAGGTTACGCGCCTTTCAGCGGTACTGTGAAACCACCAGCGGGGTCATCCCCGGCGGTTTCCCCTTGTGCTATGATTATTGGGGGGTGGCTCAGCAGGCTGTACCTGTGATTTAAAAAGTTGCTGGTTCATATCCCAGGGCTGGCTGAATCATCCTCCTACCCATTGGTCCTAGGGCAAAGCTCAGATCCCAATTGCTCCAGAGACTGGCTGAGCCTACTTTCCCAAATGTATGCCTCTCGATGAGTGTCTTCCAAATATCTGCAATGTAAAATGTATTAGTCTCTGCAAAGTTAGCTAAAGTACATCCCTTAAGCAGGGGCAGAGATACAGCATCAAAGCACTGGTCTGCCAGCCACGTGCCACTCCTCAGAGTTCTGTGGTTTTTGTCGCGGTTTGTCGCGGATGCTAGAAAAGCACGCTTCCCCTGAGAGGCGCACTCCGTCATGCCGTGGTCCCTTTGAATACCGATACTCGACGATGCTGGCACGTGATGCGATGAGCTGGGAGACGTCGGATGAGGTGAGTCAGGCTCACAGCTGCCTCCCTCGGAACTGGGGGGGCTTTCTCCCCCCGCCTTTCCGCTTGCTGTACTCCACGTCTTCCCCATCTACCCTGGCGTCAGCTTCGAGGATGGAGAGGGAAAGTGAAGAGATGTGCTCTGACCGGCCTCTTCAAGTCCCCGCATTGCTGCTCTGTTTTCAATAAGCGTGGCGGTCGCCTGAGTTTTCTGTTTATTTTTCTAAAAGTAGATGTTCTCAGAGAGCTTATGAATAGAACCAGATGCTCTGGGTTAGCTGAAATATCTCATTTTGTGGGCAGAACTTTTCTCCCCCCCCCCCCCCCCGAAACAAATGAAGGAACTAAAGTTGTTCCATGTGGCATGCTGTGAAAGAAAAAATGGCTGCAAAAATGGAGCTGTGTAATATATCTGGGTAATTGTCAAAGCCACCCTGTTGGCTCTGTGAGGATGCATGTGAACCTGAGCAGATAACCTTCTGGAAGTATCTCTCACCACGACTTTTCCACTGGCATACAGGAACCGACCCGTATCGTGAAGAGACAGCACGGTTCCAGCTTGCTTCAATTTTCCACTGCAGTGCTGTACATCAGGATTTTTCTATGTCTTCTATGTGTTCTTTGAGAATCACTGTTATGCAAGTATCAAATGCTAGTGGAATTTGCATTAGCTTGTGAAAATTTGCATTACCTTTCTATTTCATCACCTATCTATTCTATTTTTTGAAGTAGGAGGTTGGAAATCTTCAAGTTCTGAGTTTTCGGGAATGCACTGCGATGTACAATACTACTAATAATGAATAATATATAGAATATGCCTTTTTTTTTCTTTCAGATAATCCATGCTTTGTACTTCCAACTAATCAGATGATGAAACCAAGCTAGTTGTGTTACCGTCAGGCTTTCAGCCCTGCTAGTAGGCTGAGCCATGTCAGCGCAGTCATGGCTGGGGTATGGCTCGCATAATCTGCAATGGAAAACTGTCAGTTCACGGTAGGGGGCTGATACAGCTTGGTTGCTGGTGGCAGTGGAAAACCGCCACTAGTGGCCTCTTCCCTCCTGCAGCATTTGCCCCCGCAGTGTGTCTCTCCAGACACTTTACCCAGAATGCTCCAAATTGCCCGGTTCGCCGTAGCCAAGTTTGGGTGAATGTTGGCTTTTCCTTCTCTCTTGCAGAAATCTTTAAGAGGTATGCGCCTTCAAAAGGAAGTGGTAAAGCCATAACAATTAGGCTGATCATCTCTCTTCTTGAAGGGGTGCTCTGGGGACTCCCAGAATTCCCTGGGCCTCCCACCATTGATGTCGTGTTAATTGAATAATGCCAGATGTGTCTCAAAGCAAATGAATACTAACAGAGGGGATCACAGCTTTTGTGCACATTATTTGCATGGCTAATCCTAGCAGAAACCATTTTTATAAATTTTTAAATATTTATTTACATTATTACAGTCGCAAGGAGATCATGCAAATCACATTACTTTTGCATTTATTTATAAATTTTTTTTTGTTTACACTTTGCTGACATTTTGGTGACCGTGCCGTACCATTGAGGCAGATCACAAGCATACCGTGATAAAGGGGCCAACTCTGCAGCACTCTGCTGCTAGGCTGAGTGACCAGTATACCATGTGAGATGGCATTGGAACAAGAACTATACAAAATTCTGCTGGCAGCTAACATGTGAAAAGCTGTTTAAATAAACAACACCAAGAAAATCTAGTTAGAACTAAGTGCAAAATGTGTCAGAGAGTCCAGTATTCAAATGTGAATGCACATGTACAGATGCGCACACAAAGACCCAGGGGCTGATTCCGAACTTGTGACCTCTGGGTCACCTCACTCCTACCTGTCCTCCCCCAGCAACGTGACGGTGACGGGACCCGAGTCCCTTTTTGGGGTGTTAAACGGCCTGGCGCCACTTTGCATCTGAATACACCAGCTAGAATGTGTAGGAGGCAGACCATGCGCATAACCTGGCGGGGGGAGGCTCCGTTCAGTGGAAGGGTGCGGCAGCCCGATGGGGGCACTCTGACCCTGCCAGGTACCCTGTCTCTCAGTGAGACAAAAGATGGCACATGTGTGTGTGTGTGGGGACTATGTTTATATTACATTGCAGTGAGCAAATAGCCCCCACAGTGTAATAAAAACCTGTTATTTTTATTTTGTTGGGACCATTTTTCACGTCCCCACAAAGGTCTGTGAATGCAATTTAAAAAAAGTTAAAATTTCCAAAATTCTCATACTTTGTTCGGTTAGTTTATGGTAAAGGTTAGGACTGGGTAGGGGTAAAGGTTGTCATGTTGGCATGTTGGAGTCCCCACAAAGTTTAGAGATTTACTTTTTGCATGTATGTTTTTAAGAAAATGTACCAACATAGACGGTAAGTCCCAGCAGAGTTCCAGGTTGGTTGAAGTAGGGTTAGACTTGATTCCCTCGCGAATGCACAAAAAAATGCACGCCCTCAGAAAACTGCATTGCAGCCGGGCTGCTGTCCCGATAGAATATGATAAGCTCAGTTAAAATCGGGTCACTGACAATCACTTTCTGAAGGGTCCCTAACTCTCCAGTTTAACAATGCATGGGAGGACCTCCATTAGCATGACAATGCGTGGGTAATCCCTCTCTGAATCTGTGATGTCAGATACGTTAGCGGCGCTATTGTAACCAGCCGAGAGCCAAACAAACCGGCCGCAGTCTGGCCCCCTATTCATGGTCCCTTTGGGCTTTCCCCATCCAGGGAGAAAGACCCAATATGTGACAGTGTGCATTATTTTAAAGGATTCACTAAATTAAAAAAATTAAATGCCGTGACCCTTACAAGGATAAGTGGGTCAATGAGGGCTGGGTGGATGAAAATTTGAACAGCAGAATTATCATTGTTGAATAAATTTCCACTGTTTATTTTTAAATGTATATCAGGCCATATCACAAACGAATCCCATGCTTTTCAGTCTATTTGACTGGATGCCAATGAGGCTGCCACAGTAGGAACCTGAATTTGCTGAGGCATATCTGCACTTCTATTAAGTTGTATGAAACGTTTCACTTTTACAAGAGAACTAGACGTAATAAGCCTCTCTTGGTCTTTATATAGAAGGTACCAGAACAAGACTGGATCGATGGCAATCCAAATAGCTGAAAAATGAAACAAAAAGAAAATGAACATGCAGGAGGGTGCTAGAGAGTGTAAAAGTTTACAGGGGCGTCGAAGACGGCCGCAGTCCCCTGCCTTGGCTGAGCTTTTGTTTTGGCTCTGCGTGCCAGAACAATTAGTTATGTTAATTATGACGCCCGTCGATAAATACACCAAATAGATTAGCAGCAGATTGGCTGAGATCCATGAAGGGGGTGTGGCCTGGTGAGTGACATCACCCTGGCAGCCGCCCTAGGAGAGTGAGGAGACTGTTTGTGTGTGTGTGTGTGTGTGTGTGTGTGTGTGTGTGTGTGTGAGAGAGAGAGAGAGAGAGAGAAGGGTTCCTGGACAGAGAAAGGGGGAGGGAGGGAGGGAGAGAGAGAGAGAGAGAGAGCTTTTTCCATATGGGATCCATCTGTGTTTCCCTGGCTTCGATCAAGCCGCTCTGGCCTCGCTGGGGCTCACATATGTGGGAACGCAAACACATGCGTGACACATGAAGACTAGAGAGAGTGGCTAGAGAGAGACGGCATTGCAGTTTTCGGACAAGAGAGAGAGATTGAACCGGGAGGAGGTAAGCGGCAAACGATTTCTTATCCTTACTGGTGGGGGGGATCCTTTTGTTTTATGTGTCTGTTTTGTGCTTCAGACAGTTTCCACGTCTCTTTCTGTGTGCGTTCTGTTGTCATGTAATTAATCTTATCATGAACAGTCAAAGGTGAAACATGAACGGAGTGATATCGTAGTTTAATGAGACTTATTTGAAATGCCTTCTGTGTGTGAGTGTGTGTGTGTGTGTGTGTGTGAGTGTGTGTGTGGATTATGTTTATATTGCATTGTGGGGACCAAATGTATCCCACAATGTAATAACCTGTTACTTTTGACATTGTGGGAACCATTTTTCAGGTCCCCACAAAGATCTTTGAATGCAAACAAAAAGTAAAAATGACAGAAGTCTCATATTTTTGTTTGGTTACTTATGGTTAAAGTTTGGGCTGGGTAGGGGTTAAGGTCGTCATGTTGGGATTAGAGTTTTCTCCATAGAAATGGAGAGTCCCCACAAAGATATAATTACAAACCCGTGTGTGTGTGTTTATCTGTGTCAAAGTGACTGTCCATTTGCGCTCCAGGCTGCAATGTTTCTGCCCACAAAAACGCTTTGATTTTTATAAGCAGAGTATTACTTAAGAGAACTGTTCTGCAATGTCATTATTGCCTTCAAAACTGACCCTATTTTTATGTCAAGTATCCAAAATGGAATAAAAACATTTATTACATGTTTTTCTTTTTAATTGAAAATACTGAGCATACCTTCCTTGTATATTGAGTAATAGGACTTGGGGTGATTATACTAGAATAAAACGCCTCCATAGGAGTTCCTCTGTTAACGGGCTTCTGAATGTGTCTTTTTTTTTTGTACTAAGTGGTCCCTGCGAGTCTCTGGTCACACTGAGCTCTCCCGCATTAGCGCTGCTGGACTTTCCAAAACACAAGTGAGCTCTGCGAGGCGATTTAAAATAGTAGTTCTCGTTACCAAGGGGCACTACATCCTTGGCCAAGCCCCTCGATACCTGCGAGGCCTCGGCTGTAAAATATCAACGTATCTTTACTGCTCCGTCATTAAGCTTGTACTGTACGCCTGATGACTCCTCGAATGAACAGAAATACTCCTTTAATTCGGACACACACAAGTTATGACTCTGCTAGTTAACTGCTACTTATGCAGCGTGTGTGTGTGTGTGTGTGTGTGAACATTGTTTAACCGTCTGATTTTCAGGTAAGCAAATTAACCTTGGCATGTGGTGCTAAAATCGAGGCACTTATATTTGTCAAGCTATCGTGAACATGGGTGTTTGTTATTTCCTGCGGGCAGTCGCCACGCTCAGACACACGTGGAGCTGGAGGTGCGCTGCCGGCTTGCTGCCACGTTCGTTCAGAGATCGGTCCACGTGAAAGTCGGGGCTTCTGGGTCGAGGTATGTCTTCAGGAGCAACACCAGCCCTGGGTTTCTCTGCTGTGGTGCTCCGTGGGGGGGTGGAGCTCGGACCGGGGGGGGGTCTCAGTCTGACTTGCACTGACGTGACCTGGAGTGGCTGAATTGACGATGCTGGGACAGCATGCTGCGGCTGTGGAGTCTCAAGCCGGCAGCGGGCTGCGTCGACGGGAGGCTGGAGGTCGTCACTCTGACAGCGCGTGTGTTTCGTGTCCTGGTGGAGGAGGGGGCTTGGGAGGGGGGCGGCATGTTTACGGTTCCAGTCTCTGTCATCCCTTCTCTCTTTGTCATTTCCTAGTTAGGCCTTAGCATGCATGTAATTCATCAAGCTTTGCTGCGTCACGCCGGTGTCAAACGCTCTGTCCATTTCTCCTCTTTCTCTGTTTTATTAACACGCTCGTCCACCGCTGCGGGACAAACCGTCATCAGACTTTCTCTGCCCTGGGCTTTTTCAAGCGAGCCTTTAACACTTCTCCCCATCTCCCGGGGACCTGCTAGTGCATGTCATGTGACCTCTGCCGTATCGGTCAGGCCATGTTCGGCGAATGGATCTGGGGGGCAAATTTATCACCCACTTGAAAAGGTTAAACTGGACACAGTAGATTAGTTACAGTGGCTGGAGATGCAGAATCGGGTTTAGGGGCTTCCATTGTCTTGTTACAACGGCTCTCGAGAAAGAGAAAAATTTGCTGCTAAATAACCGTTTTATTGCATGGGGGAGAGTGGTATTGAATGGGGTCTATTGTTGAAATCACTGCATTATGATGCTGTAAAGGGCTCCTGCCTGACTGGGGCAGAGAGAAAGGCAGAGGTCTATCTGGGGTCCTGAGATGGGTCCACAGGAGAAGCCCACATGATCCAAGGCCCCTCTTTGCTTCACTGGCCTGTCAGTGGCTTCAATTGTCCCACAGAGGATATGAGGCACAAACCTGGAACAATACACCCCAGGCCAGACCTCCGGGGCCCTGAGCTCAGAGGCCGCGCAGCGATTGATCGCCACTGAGGTCTGGTTGTTCGTGTCCATGGGGAGCTCTAGAGTTCTGTTTTTTGGCGCCCCCCTGCCCCATTTGCTCTTGACAGGGTTGTAGGGCAGTGTGCATGTATGGGTGGGGGGGCTTGGTGAACAAGGTACATTTTGTTCACTTGACTCCCTGTAGCCAGGAGAATAGGATGGGAGATCAGGATTTGCACATAGAAGGATGCCTGTCATTCTGTTGCCTCGATAATCTATCAGTCTCCATTCTGTCTCTCGCCCCCCAGGTCAGACCCGGCCAAACGTCTCCTTCCCTTAGCCAGGGGTACATTAAACTAGTTTAGTTTTGTTTCACATGCTCCTCAAGAAAATGGTGGAGGTTTAGGGTGGGGTGGGGGGAGTTGTGATAGCTGGTGGTATTAACTGGTCTGAATGGACCTTTTAAATGGTATTGAATCGTGCTGGTTCTCTGACTGCCACTTTGACTGAGTGCTTCATGAAGTGACTTTAGTTGCAGTGTGCAACCCCCACCACACACAAAGACACACACTGGCCTTTTGTTCTTAACCTCTGATGTCCCCCGTTTGTCTCTGTCGTCTTGCCCCGGGCCCCCGGGGCGCCCCCCCCCCCCCCCCCCCCCCCCCCGCGCGGGGGG
>JAODKC010000129.1:0-13795 GCA_026777985.1 Mormyrops attenuatus | reverse complement strand
CATTTTTCTTCATGTTTTGATTAGGAATAGAATGTACAGTGATCCCAATGCATTTGCATGTATAGAAATAAAAGCTAATATAAGGACTTTAGCCTTTATTCACTTTTTTATACACACTGCTATTACTTTGCACACAACTGTATTTATATTTTCTGAATTCACACATCAGGACTATCGCATGAAGCCATAATTAGTATTTTTTCGTGCATATATAAGGTTTTTATGGCTGTTTAAAATGTGAAAATCAAGTCGCAAACTAACTTTACCGACGTCCCGTACGAAGTTCTTTCAGATCTCCGGTTTTCCAGATGTGTTAGGATGTGTGAATGGCACGCACTTTAAGATAAAAACACCTAGCGACCACGAAATTGACTATGTCAACAGAAAGGGCTATCACTCTATAAACGCACAAATTGTCTGTGATGCCGACCTTATTATCACAAACTGCGTGATCAAGTGGCCAGGCTCGAAACATGACAGTTACATCCTCAGACAGTCTAAGCTTAGTTCAGACTTTGAAGCAGGAAGATATTCTGGAAGGTTGCTGGGAGACTCCGGATATCCCTTAAGAATATCATTAATGACACCTTACCTTAGCCCATCAAATCACCAGCAGGAGCGCTACAATGTAGCACACATCAAAACAAGGAATGTGGTGGAATGGTGCATAGGTGTACTGAAGAAACAGTGGGCTTGTTTGCACAGAGGTGATTAGGTTTGTAGGTCTTTTTACATTAATGCCTACAAAAATGCTGTTCAGAACAAATAATGTCTAGGTAAATAAGCTATGCCTAACCTCTATAATTTATGGTGCAACCATTTTGTCACTGACAGGTATAATAATGGAGCCAGACAGAGCTGCGGTAGTAGCAGGTGCCTGTGTTGTTCTCCACAACATGGTCATAACTTGGAAGGTACATTCCCCTGCACAATGAGATTGACCTAGCACCCGAAGCAGCAGCTGTTCGTGACTACCTCGCTGCATCCTACTTTGGATAATTAGGGCAGACCTAGACCTACTACAATAAACAGCATACAATCCCCCGAATTATGTTCTGCAATTAATACTAACTAATAACTAATTTAAATTATGAGGACACAAAATAAATCATGGTTATGGTTCGAGCCCCAGCCTCAGCAGAATAGTCACCTGTCTATGGGCCCTTGAGCAAGGACCTTATCCCCAAGCTCCAATGGTGCTGCGTGCTGGCTGATCCTGCACTGTGACCCCCAAGCTTGCTCTCACCTGTATATGTGTCAGTGTGTCTTATGGAGAGCAAGATGGAGTAGGTGAAGATAAGCATTCCAACGTTCTTATGTAAATGGAAAACAGAGGATCATTTCATTTCAGTTATCATACAATGACATTATTAATAGTCAATCAGAACTCTTGCAATAGAAATATTTCAGATTTATTTGATTTCCAAGTAACAAACTATTAAGAATAAAAGATTATATTAATCTAAGGCTCATTCATAACAAAGGTATATCCCTTGGTGTTTAGTTGTTCTTGCAATTTTAATATTTCTAAATTTAGTTTTATTTTTTCCATGTCAGTTTTCTCTTTTTCTGAATAAATTTTTAAAGTTTCTGCTTTAATTTTTTCAATTTCAACTTTATACTATTGACATTTAAGGGTCTCTGTATCCTCAATCTCTGGCCGTGGCTTCGATAGCCTGACATGCTTTGCTGGTGGTGGTGGAGGGCTGCATACTGGCTCTGCAGGTGGAATTAGTGGCAGTGGTATGGGAATTGCAGGGGTATCTGGACATGGGTGTGGAGGTGACTGCGATACTGGAGGTGGGGATGACCAGGGAGTGGGCGCCTGCACTGCCAGCCCAGTTTCAATCCCACCTCCTACAATTCCCACGAGTGATGGGGAATCCTCCACAACAATATGAATGATTAAGGAGGAGTATGGCCCCACATCTGGCTTTGGGCCGCCTCTGGTTCGCACTGTTTTGGGGAAGTCCTCAGCTGCCTGCATCTTGAGGTCACTCTACTTCTTCCTAACCTCTCTGACGTCCCTCTGCTCCAGTCCCTCAGCATTTACAGCCTCGGTAATGTCCTCCCATATCTGCTGTTTCCTTTTGTTTGTTATAAAATTATTGAATTTGGACTCTAATGTCAATTTATGTTCTCTGTATTTTGTAAGAAGAATTATGACCTCTTCATGCGTAAAATTTTTCTTTCTCGGCCTACGGTCTGACATTTCTCTAAAAAAAAAAAAATATATCAATATATCTTCAGGTTAAACGCCCTTACCTCATCTCTGGGGTCAATTTCACAGGAAAGAAATATATACTTCTATGTAAAATTTTTAAGTTTTCATCTGTTCTCATGTCTCTATGGAGATCTACAGCAGTGAAACTGGACCTCTGCTGCCATTATGTGGTCAAGAAAAGTTACTCAGGGTAATGTAAAGGATGGCCCTTCATAGTGAAACAGGCGGAGTGTATTAGTCAATGTGAAAATTATTATAGTCCATAACGTTTAGTACCGGGGTGAATTTGACTCCAAAACAGCACAAGAATATTGGCGATACATGACCCATTCATTTTCCATACAAACTTCTTATCTGAAGTAGATATACGGCCAGTAGTATAACGTTCAGACATCATTTTGATAACTTTTTACCTTTTGCGCTGATTGAAGACACAAGTTCCACTGCTTGATATGACCAGCAGTCAGCTAACGTTAGCTGCCAGGCTAGACAAATTCGTTGTTTGTTGCGCGTGAACCCTGTTTGTATTCTTGAGCTCGAGCCTTACATGTAGCAGAACGACTATCAAGCATCCACAATAGATTAGTTTACCAAAAGGTTTACCACGAAATTACCACAAATTTGATAAACATACTTAGCGAACACACTTCTTAAGGTGACGATACACGGCAACCTTTTGAGCAATGTTGCTGGCAAATGTTTCTCGGGCACTTTCCTATTGATATTGGGCCACAAATTTCTATTTGTAGGAGGACATTACTAAGGCTAGATGCGAAATGTGCATACAATAGTCAAAAAGCATGGAGAACAGCAAGTTAGTTCCGGTAATATCAGACGTGATATTGATTGGTTGTCCACGGTGAAAACGTCATTCTTTGCGACAGTAATTTCATTTAGTAGCTACTAACTATGATATAACTTAAGTGGCAGTGGTGCAACCAACAAAGAACGTGGCGCTAGTTTCAAACTTGCTAGTTTCAACGTAAGACTAAAGGTATACTTTACACCCGACTTTACGATCGAACTTACGCTTAGCTGGTGCAACCCACTGCTGGACATTCGACAAAACTCGAAAATCCGGACCTTCACAGTAGGGTGGGTTGATTTTGTAAATATGATGTTGGACTGACTGAGATTGATAGATTTATATATAGTAACAAAGAAAAACCTTACACATGTTGAAAAAAAGGAAAAACTTTTTAGAATAACGAGTCAGATTTCCGTCTAATTTTTTGCATATATCCGGTTAGGGTTAGGGTTGTGCACTGCAAGCTCCAGTTGTTGTTCTTTTACATTAGTTGCTGTTCTTGACATTGTTGTTGTTGCTTTACATTTTGCTGTTCCTTGGAATATTTAATTTTTATTGCTCTTTTGCATGTTAGAATGTTGATATAATGGCTAAAAAGCAAAAATCTACTACAGTATTGACTAGAACAGAGAGCAGCAAGAAATTCTGTGGACAAGTGTCCCCTTTGGATACAACAGAGCCTCCGACTAGGGATGGGCATTTTTGATATTTCATTTCGAGTAATCCACAGGTTTGAGAAACGAGTACTCGATTAATCGGGGGTGGAGTTTAAGCAAGGGGCAGGGTGTTTGCGTCACAGTATACAGTAAACATTTAAAAGAAATAACAGCATGAGGTGAAGCTGAAGCGCTTTTTCTACATGACGCATTGTATATAAAATTAATCACATAGCCTAGATACATAAATATGTAAATGTTATATTACAAATTGTATTTATCTACACAAAATGCATGTGAGCTTGAACTACGTGCCAATCATAAAATAGTGGATGCGCTTCTCCCGTTACTTTAAAACAACGGCAACTGAAGCCCCGCAACCCCCCCCCACCAGACCCACTCTCTCTGATCAGTTACCTTTTTCTATGTTTATAAAACAAATAAAACACACATGATACTCTGCTTTTCAGTTATTTTATTCAAGTGTTATTTTTAACAAAACAATTTTTATTTCAGCAGCATCACAACAGCTGTGGATCAAAAAAGTTTTTTTGTTAAAGGTTCGCAAAAATAAAGTTTAATATAACTTCAAACGACTGTTAAGTAGCCCATAGCCTAACAAAAATTAGAAGCCAGCATAATTTTGCTGTGTAAACTTAAAATAAAAATAGCCTGAATATTTTTACCACAGCTATAAAACTTAAAGATTAGGTAACATAACTTTTCTTTCAAAATGATCAGTCGGTAAAGGTAAATTTATAGCCGGCATAAAGCTGGCATAATTTAACTATGCTGCTTAAACTTAAAACAAAAACAGCCTGAATAGTTTACCATGCATGGCTAAGAAAAATTAACATAAGGACGACATATTTTTATTCAAAAAGATCAGTCGGTCTACGTGCTCAGATGAAAGCCGAGTGCGGAGTCTATTTACAATTAGACCAGCGGTGGAAAAACGCGCTCAGCAGGCACAGAAGTTGCAGGAACAGCCAGGTACCACTGGGCAAGGGTGCTTAGCTTTGCAAATCGAGACTCATTTACTTTCCACCACAATAAAGGATCCTGGTTTACAGAGATGCATGGCTCCCTGAAGTAGCTTTCGATTTCGGTGTCATGCGGAGAAACATCACTCATGCCGTAGTCCTCGCCGAAAAGAGTGTCGAGCGCCGTTGCTGAGTCGGGCTTACTTTGTATGGGTCTGACAGGATTTGGGATTGTCTCGCAAAGCTGCTTCAGATTCTCTTTTACTCTCTCCCGAAGCTCTGTCTCAAGAAACTTGAGATGTTTGTGTCTTGGATCCAAAGCCGCTGCAATCAGAGGCAGATACACTGATGATACACTAATGACAGGTTAGCGCCATATACGATTCGGTTTTAGCGAAGTCCACGAGTCCGTAGTTATTGCCACCCGCGCTGGCTTCGACAGACTGTCTTTTAGTGAACAAGCGCATTTTTCGTATAGAGCATCAATCCTTGCAGTGACCGTTTTGCGCGATGGGACAGTATAGTGGGGCTCAACGTAATTCATTAAACGTTTAAAACCTTCACCTTCAACAAAACTAATAGGCAGCAAGTCTTCTGCTGTCATTTCTGCTATTAACTGCGTCATCTTCTCTGCCCTGCCTTTGTCGCATTTCTGTCTGATGGTGAAATCTCTTATGCTCGTCTGACTGCTGGTAGTGGCATTGGCATCATCTGCTTTTTTGTGTTTATGTGCAAGATGATAACGCATCGAACTCGTTGTGGAGTTGTAGACGAGTGTGGCGATGCACATCTTACACTTGACTGTTTTTTCGTCAAGTTTTTCAAAGTGTTGCCAGACATCGCTGCGCACTTTAGAAGCCATTTTCGCTCTGTGCTCCGGTCTTGTCTCTAGACCGCAACTTCTCACAGCCGTAACCAATCAAATATCAGACTACCGCCCAAATACCAGCATAACCATTCAGAAAGAATGAAAGTAGTTTAATTTTAAAAAAATGCATTTTTAGAGCCAGTCGATTGTCATTTTCATGCTCGATCGTCGCTGATGGGTTCGAGTAATCGATTAATCAAGTACTCGTGCACATCCCTACTATTTATGTATGTAACTGGGTTATTTTTGTTTAATGTGTACAATTACACAAAATCTGTTTATTTTGAATTTAATTTGCTATCTGGACATGGCGTCAGAGTGTGTTTAAATAGAAAATTCACACAACGCAGATAAACCAGTTACATATACTACACATACAAAGCTGGGCCAAGCCACTTGGACGTACAGTATGGATTGTAATGTGAAATATGATAAAACATCAAAAGAAATCCAGAATACAAAAATTAAAATCTAGCTTCTTGTTAGTTTTGTCTGTCATGCTTAGCCTTTCCATTTCACTAATTTCTATGTGAAATTGTATTATAATGATGCATTATGTTTGAGTGCTTAAAAAACAGAACTGACTCCCAAATTTCTGTCTGTGCTCCTAAATTTTTTAACTTAGGGTCAAAAGTGCTCCTTGAAAAAGAAGTTAGCGTAGAGTAATCCACACTTTCGTTTTACGAACAATTGTATGTAACCCAAATTTTTTCTATAATTAGCTTTATGGCAGCCCGTTCATATGTACAAGTTGTCCGTAAGTCGGATGTTCTTAACCTGGCGACTGCCTGTACCAGCATTTTGAAAAAATGGATAATTTTAATGGATAATGTGAATAGCTATTTGATCTGGCCCAAATTTAAATATCAAGATATTTCCGCTACAAAATGGATGATAAAGGTGAGTCCCTAAACACAGCAGCCACTATCCACGCACTGTTTTAGCGTGTTTCGCAAAGGGAGGCAACACATCAAACCTGGCCAGATATCCGTCGGCCAAACATCCTGAACTTTTCAAGGAATTCAAAGACTGACAGGTGATAGCTATTTCAATGGAAGAAATCAGTGATCGAAAAGCCTCTCTGCAGTGGTAATATATGTGTTCATAGGTAAGCTGCAGTAATGCAGGGGTCCATTTCACAAGCGACCTGAACTTGCCGATTAATTCAACCCGACAGTGACAATTTTAATAAAGACAATATGATGCTTGACCTGTTTTTTTGCCTAATATGCATAACTTTTAACTGACTCACCCACAAATGCCCCGAATATCATTTAAAACATTTTTAGAAATAAAACATAGTAATGAAATTTGAGAGTGTTTCCCCCTTTTTAGAAAAATATCGAATTTGGAAGCTGTTGCCCTTTGATCTAAATCAGGGGCTCCCTGAATGGTGACTGGCTCAGAGATTATTACTCCACAGCTTCTGTCAAAACAGTCCATCCACCAGGCCAAACCTATTTGTAAGCTGGGTCGACTCTCGGTAACTTTGGACCGTGCACTCCCAGTCACTCCCAGTCAGTCACCAGCAGCATCATAAGATCTTGCTTCCTCTTCTGGTAAGCTCTGAGTTGTCGATGCATCTCCACCTGTCCTGGATGCTGATCTGTGTTACACGATTTCGGGCCTGAATGTCAATCTCATAACAAACCTAGAGAGTGCTGATAGTCAGGGGCTGCGTGACGCAATGTGAAGTGGGAAGACGGGCTCATGTGCAGCCGCTCACTGTAGACAGGAGAAGGAAGTGAGTGGGTGCGGAGTATGATGAGAGCTGTGAATAGCAGCCGTAGCAAAGGATTAATCTGACTGGATGTGTCATTACCTTCAGTTACTGTTCTGCTTTAAGGCTGCGTGTCGGTGTGAGTGAGCCGCCGGTGTCTGGGTCTGCGTTAGTGGCGTGCTGGACCGCACTCCATGGTGCGCGTGGGCACCCCGGACCTGGCCACTCCTGCGTCTCATTTTGGTGAATGGGTCCTTTTTAAAATGGGAGGCACACATATGAATTTCTTCAGGCTAGAGAAGTTTGCCTGGACTACTGTACTCACCTGCTATCAGGCTCCTCATGACCTCTGTCTGGTGCCTTTAGTCATTTTTAATGGCCTCCCCACCATGGTGTTCACCCCTCTTTGAGCCGCTAATGTGCTGGTTTGGAGTTGGAGCTCACGGCTCCAACCCGCCACAGTCATGCCTCTCCTCCTGCCTCTGAATGGCAGTGGAGTTTCTGAGCTCAGCCTTGTGCAGTGTTATGAAAATAAAAATGTGCTTAAGCAGAGCCGCTCAATATACATAGAGAGCCGGAGGGGCGTGTGGCGAGGTCCGAGTGCCCATTCCGGTCAGCGCCGGTACACCGAGCCTGTATTCCATCACGCTGGTGCCTTATCAACTTTGTGCCCGTACAGTTTAATCAAACACAGATCAGTGACGCGGCAGTGAATGATCATCTGCTTTGTGTCTTTAAGTTCCCAACCAAAGACTTAGCTTAAAGCATAGACTATATAGATGAGGTCTGGGCTATACTGAGCCCCTTAGGTGAGGTCTGGGCTGTACTGAGCCTCTTAGGTGAGGTCTGGGCTGTACTGAGCCCCTTAGGTGACGTCTGGGCTGTACTGAGCCTCTTAGGTGAGGTCTGGGCTGTACTGAGCCTCTTAGGTGAGGTCTGGGCTGTACTGAGCCCCTTAGGTGACGTCTGGGCTGTACTGAGCCTCTTAGGTGAGGTCTGGGCTGTACTGAGCCTCTTAGGGCGTTTCTCCATCACACCAGGTACTGTACTTTCGGTACTTCCATAAGTTTGAAACATTTCTTCCATCTTCCTTTTCCTTTAGTTAATTAAAAAAATCTTCTTACACCACATAAGCTGTAAAATCAAATTTAGCAAGTTTTCTTTCTAGCGTATTCTAAATCCTATGGCAGCACCCGCTGCAGCCTCCACCGCTTCTGCAAAAAAACAAGCCGCGTTCTCCACGTTACTTCGTGACATCGCCTCACAATCTGCATACAATCATCTTTTTTCTTAAAGAGATAAATTATTGTTTAGTATGGAGCCCCACTGGTGACATAGGAGAAAAAATATATATTGCATGGCCACAAATTATAACGCATAGCCACGAGATAATTTGTGGCCACCACTTAACACAGGGTCACAAGAATTCCGAATGCCTGGAAACACATGGACAACTTCGAGAGTGGATAAAAGTAAGTATAATTTTATAAAGAAATTGCATTTTTTTTAATCGATAACATAATTGTGAGAAGACACATGTTAACTTCCTAAAGGCGTTATGGACAAGTGCATTAGACCAGCGTACAACATCCCGGAAATCTAACTCGTTCCCACGCTTTAAGAAAGATGTGGCCACCACTTAATTATCTCGTGGCCATGCAATATATTTTTTTTTCTCCTATGTCACCAGAGGGGCTCCGTAGTTTTGTTAATATACTGTAAATGTTTTTGTTTCTATTTGACCAATCTATAAATTATTGTTGAAATAGTTGTTTTGTAATGGATTTACTGACTATTGTCATGTGGGTTACACACGGCCATTAGAGCACAAAGCATTTGTTAATGTTGTATGTATTTTTTGAGACGGAGCTTATACGAGTGAAATAACCATGTGATATCGTGGTTGATATCGTAACAGTCCGACAACGCTGTCAAGGTATTTTTATCGCGATATTACGGTTATCATTACATCCCTAATAATTACTATGTAATAACTGATTAAAATATTACAAATTCAATAACAAAAAAATCTATATTTCAAAATTGGTCAATTTTTTACTAAAGCTAGATCATAATGTCACAAACATCTCCAGAAAATTTGGTCTTTGGTTTTTAAGGTGTTGCTGAGATATCTTGACTTAAAGGCAGCGTCACATGGTTTCATATTACTAATGCGCCTTTTTAATGGAAGCCAAACTGACATGAAATAGTATAACAAGCACAGGTGTAAGTAATAACATTAATTAAAGTTACAAATATGCTACAGTGAAATTTAATGGAAGCTTCATTAATGTCATTGCAGACACATGTACTTGCCATAAGAACATAAGAAATTTATAAACGAGAGGAGGCCATTTGGCCCTTCAAGCTCTTTTGGGGAGAACTTAACTAATACCTCAGAGTTGTTAAGATCTTATCTAGTTCTGATTTAAAGGAACCCAGGGTTTTAGCTTGCGCTACACTGGCAGGAAGACTATTCCATGCTCTGACTACACGCTGTGTAAAGAAGTGCTTCCTCAAGTTCATTTTAAAATGTTCTCTCACTAATTTCCACTTTTGGCCACGAGTTCTAGTATTTAAACTAATATTGAAATAGCTATTTAGTTGAACAGCTTCCCAACCTGTTAGAATCTTATATACCCGGATCATGTCCCCCTTTAGTCTCCTTTGCTCGAGGCTAAACAGATTCAGCACAGCTAACCTCTCCTCATACGACATTCCTCTAAGACTAGGAATCATTCTTGTAGCCCTATGTTGCACCCTTTCCAAGGCAGCAATGTCCTTCTTAAGGTATGGTGACCAAACCTGCACACAATATTCTAGGTGGGGTCTTAGCAAGGAGTTATATAATCGTAGCCTCACCTCCCTTCACTTAAACTCCACACACCTAGAGATGTAACCCAACATCCTGTTCGCCTTTTTTATTGCTTCCCCACACTGACGAGAGTAGGACATGGAACCATCAACATATACACCGAGGTCTTTCTCGTAATCAGCTACCTTTATACTACTGAACTCATACTATTGAAAAGGCCCACATGGCTAGTAAATATGGCTAATAAATGCCTGCATTCATCAGAGGTAAGTGAGGTGTGCAAATCGGTCCAGTTTAAGCGCACACTTAGGGAATCACTTTGACCTTGTAGGCATCAAAGGTGCATGCTGCATGTCATGGCTGCATATAATGATAATTGGTGAGCAGGATGTGTTGAGGAAACTTTTCCCAGCACTGGAGAGTGGAGACTGAGCTTCAGAAAATTTGGTCTTTGGTTTTTGAGTTGTTGCTGAGATATCATTACTTATCTGAAATGTGTATCAGTGTATACCTTAGATATGTCTCATTTACGAGTTTGTAAGAATTTTATCTTTGGACATGAAAATCTGTTTTTGCCAATGAATGCACAGCTCGTGCCAATATTAATGAAAAATGCTGCATTCTGTATTTTCAGTGCAATAATCCAACATTTTAAAATGGCAGCAATTTTCCGACTGTAATGCCTCCAAGCGGTGCTATAGAGATGCATCAGTTAGTTATGCCAGAGTAGTTCAGTGAAGGGTTTTGCTTTTGGTGTTCTGTGTAAATATCTGTCATATCTGTAACACCACCCAGCGCTGTTGAATAAATGAGTCCACCCTGGTTGGATGCCTAAAAGGTGAACGTGATGTCAGGCTATCTGGCTCGGCCATACATACATGCATGGCATCGGGGGCACGCCTTCCAGAAGCACTCGTTGGGGGCAGTTTCTGCTTGATTCCTGATGGGCGGAGCCACCCAGCCCACATCGCACACAGAGGCCCGCGTGATTTCGTGAAGCCCAGTAGCTTTCCTGCACCGACCCAGCTGGAGAGCTCTGGCCTGGGGCCCGTCAGTGAGACGGGAGCAGGACACTGCTGGCGCTGATGCTGCGTTAGGTTGGGAATTAAGCTGGAAAGGAGGGAGAGCAACTTACCACCTTTTAATCCATTTTCATTTAATTCCCTCAGCCTGCCTGCCCCTCCCTTCCCTCCTCTCTCACATGCGCTACCTTGTGGTTGCGGACAGAACATTCTGTAGCCACGTGTATAAATATGTCAGCCGCCCTGAGCACAGGGCTGGGGTGGCCCTGTCAGAGTGTGGGTGGGTGTCTGTCGGGCCGGGCTGTGGCCCAGGTGATGATCCTGTCGGCCTTTGCATGTCAGAGAGAGAGAGCGAGAGAGAGTGCTTGCTCATGTCCCAAGCTGGACTGAACTGGCCTTGGCTGAATAGTGTCCCCCCCCCCCATCACACACACAGACACACACAGATGACAGGGAGACGGTAGGAATTGCATCCGATGCTCTCTCGCCAGTTTTCTGGTGCTCATATGTATGGCGTAACTTTGTCTCCATGCGGCTCAGACAAGGAGGGCAAACCTGGGCTGTTTCTCCTTAACTGTCATTCATCGCCAGGCAGAGCCTCTGGTTAATGTAGCTTCTTTTTCCTGTTCTCTCTCTCCCAGTGTCATGAAAAATTCTGTCAAGATAGATTCATCTTTGCTGTGCTTGGCCGTGTCTTAAAAACGATTATATACTTCAACCACACAAGTGTGTTCAGTGAATTTCTGTAAGGCAAGTCCAGCCTCTGAGCTAATGTTTACACCTTTCTCTGGTAGACTTTGAGCCGCGTCATCCTGTACGGCGTGGGGCCCTGCGGTCACATGACTTAAACTGAAGCAGTGTCCTGTTTGGGGAGGTGTGGCACCTGAAAAATGACCCCGGTGTCAATTTGAACATGCCCTTGTTGTGAGATCTGCTTTATTGACTGTGGCTTTACATCCGGGCCTTAAGGCTGTCAGCCTGTCTGGGTTTGTAAGCGATTTCGTTTGACCCATTGTGTGTGGAATTCCGGATAAATCAATTATCATTTGGTCTGCAGGTGTTGAAATGTCACAGCTGAAAAAGACTAACTTTTCCTGAGAGTTGTGCGGGCAAAAAGGGGGTCACAAGTGTTCTGCCATGTGCTTGATGCTCTAACCCCCCCCCCACAGGTGGAATCTTTCATCTTGGACCAGGAGGACCTGGACAACCCCATGCTTAAGACGGCATCAGAGCTGCTTCTGTCCAGTGCCACAGATGGTGTGGACCTGCGCACGGTGGACCCGGAGACGCAGGCGCGCCTCGAGGCTCTGCTGGAGGCTGCAGGTGTGTCCTCTGCGCCAGTGAAACGCCATACACTTTCTGGGTTGGGAATCAGCTGATAGACTGATCACTCACACTGCACCCCGCGTTCCCTGCTCTTGATGTGTGTGGTTTTGAAGGCGTGTGCATGTTTCCCATAATGCTGTGCTGTGACCTCACTATATAGTGACTGGTCGACATGCGAATTAAGAAATTTTGCCCTGTGAAAACATGGACTCTGTATCACTTGTGTACCATGTCATGTGACTGAAGTCCGGGCAGCTCAGCCAGCTCCCTGGTGCGTGATTCCCGCTCACGTGATTCCCCTAAGCCGGGATGTGTCCACTAGGATAGAGACAGGAGGTGAAGTACAGGAATAGAAAGCATTAGTGACTTAAGCTGCCCGCTAATAAGTACTGCTGGGTGACGGCAGTGGCCTGAGTTCATGGACATACAGCCAGCGACTCTTCCAGGGGATAAATGTGACACAAGAGGCCCTCTGTGGCAGTCATGTGACATGTCATCTGATGTGTGCGAGCACGTAGTCTGTACTGGAACACTGGGCTCTCCGTGTTGGGGAATGCGGAAGGAGGTCTGTTTGTGGAAGTGCCCGTTTGTGGGCTACTGGCCTGTAGGGGGCATCACATGGCCACAGGCAGAGGTGTAGAATGTGCTGTTTTCCCCCCTTAGTGCAGCCTTTTTATTATATGTCTGGGATTTTCCCCCTCATTGCTATACTGCTCCGTTAGGTTTTTTTTTTTTTTTTTCTTTTTTTTATAAAAAAAAACCTTTTATTTACTTGTGTGCCACATTGGCTGGAAGGCATGCCGGCTGCTTCCTCCCCATGTAGGAAAATGCTACCTTGTTGATACTTTATTTTCATAAGCCTGTCCTGCTGGGGCTCCAGTGTGTAACACACAGGGAGACTCGTTCTTCCGGGACTCCAGTGTGTGACAGACAAGGAGCTCCGTCCTTCCGGGACTCCAGTGTGTGACAGACAGGGAGCCTCGGCCTGACGGGACTCCAGTGTGTGACAGACAGGGAGCCTCGGCCTGACGGGACTCCAGTGTGTGACAGACAGGGAGCCCCGTCCTGCCGGGACTCGAGTGTGTGACAAACAGGGAGCTCCATCCTGCCGGGACTCGAGTGTGTGACAGACAAGGAGACACGTCCTTCCGGGACTCCAGTGTGTGACAGACAGGGAGCCCCGTTCTGCCTCCAGTGTAGGGCTGGGCATCATTCATAATTTTCAATACCAGTACCAGAACGATACCTTGATTTTGATACTGGTTCCTGAACAATACTTTTTTCTATACCAATATGAAGAATACATTAAACATTACAGCACTAATCTTTTGCTTGAACAAGTAGTTTTATAGTTATTGGTTAGTTACTGGGGG
>JAODKC010000128.1:37570-62651 GCA_026777985.1 Mormyrops attenuatus | reverse complement strand
CGCCCCCCCCCCCCCCCCCCCCCCCCCCGCGGGGGGCGGCCCGGCGCCCCCCCCCCGCTGTCACATCGCACCCTGAAGTGACCTGAGTGGCCTGTCTCATCTGCCTCGTCCCCAGTCATCAGGGACACTGTGGCGGGAATGTGTTCTAGGAGTGGGGAGAGCGGGGTAATCCATTCTCTTAGACTTTGATAGACTAAGCGCTCTGGAAGACTTTGTACAGCAGTAATGAAATTAGGTTAAAAACTTCTGGGGGGATTGTGGATAATTGCCCTTGTCGGTCACTGGGAATAACCTTGCTCCAGTCTCACAATTAGCGTAATTAAAGTCAGGCCCACTCTGCCACCTCCATGCTTCCTTCTCCTCACTCTTGGTCTCTTAGCTCGGTTTGAGCAAGACGGTGGGCACCATAGGAATACAGGTCTGTTCTGGAGGGGTGGGGCGGAGGGTGGGTGGTGTGATATAAATTCTGGGGAGACGGGGAGGGTTTAGCAACTACCTCGTCCTGTTTGCTCTGCCGGTATCACCGCGGTTTCCAGACGATTCAGCCACCCCCCCCCCCGCAATGTGCCACGGAGCCCCATTAAGTGGGTCCTCCACGATAAATGGAAAATGAAAAATCTGCCCATCTACGTGTTTTTCTCCGACCAGCGTGAACAAATCGGAACCTGGTGTGACTATTAATTCAGACAGAACAGCCCTGGAAGTGGCAGAGCAAACAGCCCACGCTCCTCATTGCTTTTATCCACTTCATTATTTATTTACTTCATCGTCTTCATGGGACTCTTGTCTTTTTCTGTTTTAAAACTGTCCCGGTGGATTTCTTGCATGCTTTTAACTCCAAAAGCCTCAACGGCGAATATTTAATGGGAAAATGGAATAGCCATTTTTTCTTTTAAAGTAACAATACTCCCAAATGGTGGTGCACTCAGACGGGGGCTATGTGAATATGGTCGGTGTGGCAGGTGTCTGGAGCCTCCATGTGACAGCCCCCCCCCCCCACATGGAATCAATGCAGCCAATAAGGGGACACGCTGTTTCACCACCATTAAGGTTCTGAAAGATGAAGAATTGAACTAAACTATATAACTCGATTAATGCAACCATCCATCCAGCCGCCTGTCCATCTATCCATCCATCCATCCAGCCAGTTATCCTGTGCTGGCCCGCGGTGATCTCAGGGCGTGACACCAGCACCCCACAGAGCACAGACTCACACACTAAGGGTCATTTAAGGACACTGTGACACCTCATTGCATGTTTCAAACTCTCATAGGAAACTTATACAAAGACATGAAGAACATGGAAACCCAGAGGAAGCGGCCCCTGCCTTCCTAGTGCCTGACGATCTCCACCCCCGTTTGAAGTGTTACTGAGGCTGTTAACGGTCCTTGTGATCCACCCATGTTTCTGCTTCTTCATCCCCTGGTTTCCTGGTGCTTGGGTGACACCCAGTGTGACCCAGTGCGAACCAGTGAGGTGCTGTGCCACCTGGGAATGAGCCTAATCCCCTTAAAATACTGTACATATGAACATGTATTAGGGAGTGAAATAATATTAGCAAAGGGACCGAAGCATGTGAGATATGTGAGAAAGGACCCCCCCATCCAGTCATTTATTAGGAACAGCAAACGTGGTGGTGACTGAGGGTTGAGCAGCGAGGCGGGTCCTGACTTCATGTGTCTTTTCCTTGGTGTCCGCCTTGCTGAGTCACCCCCCCCCCCCCGTCATTCTGGTGACGGCAGCTCAGCCTGGCCGGCGGACAGAGCGATTTATCGGGACCGACCCGCATGCGGCGGTGATTTACGAGGCAGGGAGAGCCATGGGAGAGTGGCCGTGGGCTGCCTGATTTATAGAGAGAGCCCGCTGCACCCCCCCCCATTTTGGAAAGGGGGACTGGTGTGCCCCACAAACGGTGACTTTTACTCAAGCACCAGGGAAGAGATCACAGAACAAACAGCCCCATTTGGCCCAAAATTGAAATCTCTCATAATGTGGTGAGACAGGAAGTGATGTGTCTGCCCCTCTAAGGGGGGGGGGCATAGAAGGTCACCCTCCAGCGATGCCTCTGGCAGCCTCAAGCCAGCATGCATGCTGGGAGGGAGCTGGATGTCTATCTGAGTCGCAGATCACGGTGCAGTTGGGGGGGGGGGGTGTTATTGCCCTGTTCAAATCCTGGGGGACAGATTAGTGCCGAGGTCCAGCCCCGGCATCTGTGTCCATGGGCTGGCCTGCCTTAGGGCAGCACAGAGTGTCATGGGTAATGATGTTGGCTTGTAGCTGAGGCTTGCTGGGTCATGTCCCCGGGGCGCTGCTGTTGGACCCTTGAGAGTGACAGTGCATTAAACGTTGTTAATATCGGTTAGAAGTGTTACTGAGGCTGTTAATGGTCCTTGTGATCCGCCCATGTTTCTGCTTCTTCATCCCCTGGTTTCCTGGTGCCTATCGTTCAACCCCCCCCCCCCCGTAAGGCTGGTGGTGGCTGCTGCCCACAGTAAGCTGTATCTGACCTGCCCTGGACTTTCACAAATTTGCCAGTGTTCCCTAAGTTCTGCTATTCGTGCTGGACTTGTGCCCAGTATGTGTGACTCCTTCCTCTGTGCCGGCCCCTTGTTCACTCCATCACCTGAAATACAGCAAATCCAGCTCCTGGCTTGGCTCCTCGACTCCTGTCAGGTGGGTTTGCTGCTGTGATGTCAGTAAATGATTGATTGGCCAAAGTATGAGTCATTTTTTTCAGGAAGTGCCATCGGCATGTTTGTGTGTGTGTGTGTGGGTTATGTATATATTACATGCAATAAAAACCATTTTTTTTTACATTGTAGGGACCATATTTTGGTCCCCACAAGGGGAAACTCAATTTTATAAAAATCTGTGTCTGCAACCAAAAAACGAAACATGACAAGACTAAAGTCTTGTATTTGATTTGGTTTTTCCCATGGAAATGAATGGATGGTCCCCACAAAGATTTGAATTCACACACACATGTGTGTGTGTGTATGTGCACTCTTGCTCGGCCACAGCATGGCGTTTCTGGAGGGATGCGCATTTCAAGGCTTTGGACATGAAGAGAAACTTCTGGAAATTAATGCAAGTTTGTTTAAACCTAAACCGGACGGGAAAGATGAAAACATGATGGATGGCGATAAGCAGCCCACCGGTGTGGGATGCCGGAGTCTTGTGTAAACAGACATCATCCTGAGATCTGTGTCTTTAATGCCAATCTATGTACCATCAGTCCTCGGGAAGTGAGACCTGACCAGGGGCAGGACCCCATGCCGCCCGCCGCCCATGTGCCGCGTGCAGCCTGCTGCCATCACCCAGTTCTGTCCGTCGCTAATCTCCAAAAGCTATTTTCAGTTCTAATATAGATCTCAAATCCTGCACCCCCCGCCTCGCCCGCTCCCCCCACGTCTTTGTTCTGCTTTTGC
The DNA here is from genome assembly GCA_026777985.1 of Mormyrops attenuatus. Taxonomy (NCBI): domain Eukaryota; kingdom Metazoa; phylum Chordata; class Actinopteri; order Osteoglossiformes; family Mormyridae; genus Mormyrops; species Mormyrops attenuatus. The sequence continues at coordinate 59,223 of JAODKC010000128.1, read as the reverse complement.
GGTTTTCTGGAACCCTTCCCTTGCTAGCTTTCGCTCTCCCAGCCCCACGTTCCTGTGCTCATGCGTTTTTTTTTGTTTTGTTTTCCACTAAGACGATCCCTCGGATTAAATGCAAGACAATCTTTTGCTTTTCAAACCGATCCGTACAATCTGCATGTACCCCCCCCCCCCATTCAGTCAGAGATTAAATCAGGACAGAATGGTGAAAATAAAACTTGTGGGAAGTTTTTGTCTCTGCCTTTGAGGAGGAGGTCCGTAGCTCTGCTGTTCATCGGCACGGATTGTTATTTGTTATGGATTCAGCTGTCCTTTCACATTTCGAACGGGGAATCTGGAAATTGTGCCTCTTTTTTTTCAATTCTGCCCTCGGGTTTTCTGCACTTACGGGTGTAATGGGATTTTGTTTAGCCCACGTCAGTTGCCAGGCTAATGCTGATATTAATGAATTCATAGCTTGAGTCAGAAAATCAATAGACACTTGAAACAGTCAGCGGTGTACAAGCAGGTCAGCATGGTGACCCCTCGCCCCCTCCTTCATCAAAAGCCTCCTCAGGAGGTGGAAAACCCAAACCAGTTGGCCACAGGACTTTCAGGCTGTTGTGGTTTCAGTACAGCAGTGATTTCCTGCATATAAAACCTGCCTTGTTTTTTCAAAAGGGGAAGAAAAACTATAGGGGGCAGTAAAGACAGAGATCCCACAATCCCACACATCAGTCGCATCTCATTTCCTCCTCTCATCGGCCGGGATCGATATCGCCCTCCTCGTTACCAGCCCTCCAGCTCGCCATTGTTTTCTCTCTTAATGTTTGCGGAAGTTGGTGGAGCCGCGCTTTCTGCGGAGTGCAAAGGTTTCCCCAGATCATTTGCTGCTCTGCCGAAACGCCTTTTCCATTAATCCTGGTAATGGAGGCGGGTGTAACAGCTGAATGGAGGTCCATGTGGCCTCGCATCTCCACCTCTGTGGGTGAAGTCTGCATGCTCTCCCTGTACGCGTGAGGGTTTCTGCCCATAGTCCTGGCTAGTGTGGGTGGATTGCTGTATTAGCATTAACACTAAAATGTGTTTGTGCACCGTGATGGACTGGAATCCTACCCTGAGTGCCATGTGCTTCCTGCTATGGGCTTACTGCCACCTTATGTTAGATAAGCAATCATGGGAAACAGGTTGGTGATAGATATGTGTCTGGAGCAGATCCAGTAAGAGCCCACATCAAGGGTACTGTGACTCGAAGCAGTGACCTTAAATTTCCAGCTCATGACCCACTCTGCAAGCTCCCCGCCCTTCGTAAGGCATGGCCCGGTCACATGATCAGAAGTCGGGATTTCTAAGCAGGGTCCCGACCGGGACAAGAAGCAGTACATTGATCAAATATGAAGTGTTTTTGCAACAATGGCGCATGTGTCATATGTAACCGGACAGAGGGATCTGCAGTTGTTAAGGCTGGAGCTGCTGCTTCAGCTGGGGACTCTGCCTTCGTTACCTTCCGCAGGTGACCATCCACACTTTATTTGGCAGTTGCTTTCATCCAAACCAGCAGACATTTTTTTTAAGGAAGCAGAATCATCCAGTCTGTGTAGCAAATTAAGGGCCTTTGCTCAAAGGCGCAATAATGGCATCAGTCTGACGACCCGGGGACTCGAACCAGAGACTTTCTGATCCCAGGCACAGCGCTCCATCTCACCGAGCCGCACACTGCCCCGGTGGCTCTCTAAGAGAGGGTAACTAGAGCCACTTGTAATGGGTGTGGGGGGACAAAAAGGGGACTTCGTTTGGGAGTGGGATTCAACAAACATCGGAGCTGGAAGGGGAAATACACGGAGGTGGAACGTTCAGGTCCAGAAAGTAGAAATCCAGACCAAGGTTTTGCTTCAACCAACCAGTTGACTGTGCCTCTTTATACTCAACTGGTTGGTTGAAACTAAACCTTGGTCTGGATTTCTACTTTCTGGACCTGAACTTTCCACCTCTGGAAACAAATGATAGGTGATTATGCCCAGGTGACCAGCTGTCCTCGTCACCTGGATCTTGTGACATCCACCTCCTTTTACAGTCACTAAAAACAAGACATTTTGTAAGCAAAGCACTAAATAGCGTTATGTATGGGTTAACCCTGTTCTTCCTAAGTGGTTCCTTAATGATTGGAACCCCATAGCCCATGGTGACGAGCTCTTAGAGGTGTGAAATCAGGGTGTTCGTGTAAAAAAATAACTTCAGGTACCTTAAGAGCACACATGGTCGTTTTACTGCATAATCCTTCATAACTGAGCCAATGGCTGCCACTGTCACTTAAACCTTTTCGCATTTTCTTTTTAAGTGCTGGATGTTAATTGGGACAGCGCATTACCCACCAAGTGGAAAAATGTGGTAATTGATATGCATTTTCGTTTCTTTTTTTTTGCCTGCCGTCATTAATTCAGCCGCATTTTAAAGAACAATCAAAGTTGGTGCATTATGTTTGATGCAATCAGGGGCTGTTTCAGAATGACGATAGTGTGGACCGGAGGATGTTTCTCCAAACTCTACTGGGACTGATCACTGGAATTCAAATGAGCTCTTTTTTCTTTCTCAACAATGCAGAGGGCAATGAGGAGAGCAATAAGTGATATTTGAAAAGAATCTCTATATACCTGCATTCTTACTCGTACAATTGACTAATAAAATTATATTGAGCACAATAAAAGTATAAATAAAGTTGAAGGAGTTTGTGTGTGTTTGTTACATTTGGCATTGTTGTTTTTATCGTTGTTACAGGAATACTTTCATTGCAGATCTTGTAAATGCTGAAATGTGTTTTTTCCATTGATTTTTGGCTTAAAAATCTGTAGCATTCATAAGTGCACGAGGGATTGGGAAATTGTATATCACATAATTAGCCTTTTTACATATATTTACATTCGCATACATTCAGTTTGATGTTTTTCCAATATGTACCAGTTAAGTAATCCAGTTAAGTTATCCAGTGCTTTGACTGGGCTTTTTTCTGGCTTTGGGATCAGTGGTGTTTAATAATAACTCGCATGAGTCTGGGGATCATAAAGTCATAATTACGCTGTAAAAACCATGGTGCACGTTAGACAAACCAGCATCACGTTTTTTTCCACATCTTTGCGGTGTTTTGTTGGACCACTTGTTGCAGTGTCTGGGTCAATAATTAATTTTGCTTAACGTCGTTTGCATTCAGCTGCGAGGCTGCAGGAATTCCGGCTCTAAGACCGGGGGTTGGGGGGATTGTAATGCTTTTTTTTGCATCCCCTGCCTGAACCCAACCCCCTGGACCCCAGCCATTGAATGAAAGATCCAGGGTCTCCGTGGTGATGCCATCCGTTTTCCTGTGATGGCATGATGTCTGTACGGGTGCTTCTGAAAAGAGGAGTGAGTGACCCCCCCCCCCCATATCACCAATTCCTCATGCCAGCTGTTCGGGAGGGACAATAGGCCTTGGGATTGTAAAAAAAATAAGCAGTGCCCCCACCCTCCAAACCGTGCCCAATGTGCTTTGTCTTTAAGGATCGTCGGCAATCAGGCCTGTGGCTCATGCGGAGGAATGAACTCCATGGCTCAGGATTTAGACACCGCAGAGCAGAGAAAAAGGGGGGTCACCTGGGGCGGAGTCGGGGCATGGGGAGGGGCAGGGGGGTTAAAATGTCACATTTTTGTTGTCTCAAAAGAGTCGCTATTCATAAGCGTACAATGGGAGCGTTGCAGGCAGGATGGCGGTTTGGGGCCATTTACCCCAGGTCCTCCGCTTTGACCTCCTCGCTATCCTTGCCGGAGCGGCCCAGTGCTCCCGGGGCCCGACCCTGCCAGCCGCGGCGAGTGACAATAAATCACTGCTCAATCTTCCGAGACAACAACAACAAAAAAAATCCACTCATAGAAAGTTCCTAGCTTTGCACAGATGTACCTTAAATTTACACGAATGACTTTCAGTGGTGTTAATCTGATTTCTGTTTCAAACGTGTGTGGAAAAACTTTCCAGAGTGATAAAAACATGGCTGCTCCACTGCCTGGGTTCGAAAGACATTCTTCTGTTCACCCTGACACCTGGCTGCAGTAATGAGTGATGTCATCCAGAGAGAACAAGAGCACAGGGGTTAATATGCAAATGAGGCAGCCCCCCCCCGGAAAGGAAGCTGTGCCTGGAAAGTCAGCTCTGCATCATAACTGTGAGACACACACACACATGGTTTGTAAATTTAATCTCTCAAACCCCCCCCCATTACACCTTTTGGTAGTGGCAGTGGGCCCCAGACTGCACAATGCAGTTTGGGGGGGGGGCGATTTAGGTGACTGCAGGTCACACATCACCTGCTTTGCTTTTTTGAGATCCGGTTCAGAGCGCAATAAAACTGCGGCAGGTGGCTGGGGGGGGCAGCTGTGCCTCAGATCACGACGTTCAGGCGCATGAGGATAATTGATCATTTCCATTCCAGCTTGATATTGCATGCGTGAGTTTAGGCTGGGGGGGGGGTGGGTGTTAAATTAGGTGTGAGGTGAATGGCTAATGGGTTATTAAAGCATAAAATCAGCCTGAGATGACAGAGCACGGTTTGGCATCCCTGTTCCTGCATCCTGCGCTTAGCCAGGCACGCAGCACGGAGCCTGGCGTCCGCCCCGCCGGACTCCCAAACCTGGCACCGGGGTCGCACAGAAGGTCAGTGGGGCCACCTCAGGTTTTTTGGGGAGGAGGGGCGGGGGGTGCTCCCATATGATTTCACTCATGCATTTAGGTCAAGACTTACCCCCAGTTCCCAGCCATCTGCTACTGGGAATGTCGCCAGGGAAGGGGGGGGGGGGTTATGGGTGTTTCAGAATCATCAATAAAGGCTGGATGGGGGAATGCCATTTTGGGGGGGTGCGGGGCTGTGAGCCCGTCCTGTTTGTTTTTCAGGTGCTTCTTCCCGGCACATTTCCGACTGCAAATGACTATGGCCCTGGATGCGCGAATCGGTCAAGAGATGATGAATTGGCAGAGTGGTTAGCCGGCTCTCCGGAGCTGCTGCTGGATTAGGAGTGAGCTTTAAATCATGGCGCGGAAAGACGACCTCTGGCTCTCAGACGCTCTACTCCGCAGTGCTGCTTTAAACCTTATCGATCATTTAAAACACATTGATCATTTTAAAAAATGGTAATGAGATTACACTGCGTGTGTGGGGGTGTGCGGCCTGCGACTGGCTGGTACCTATGCCCAGGGTGTCCCTACCCTCGCCTCGCCTTTCTAAGCTCATTATGTTGGATAAGCAGTTATGGAACATGGATGGATGGATGTGTGGATGATTAGTAAACATCATTCTGCCCAAACTTATTTTTTGGGGATTTATGAATTTATTTCATGTTCTGTCTCAGTCTGTGTATTCCCCACAACCCTGTGTAAAGAGTATTGCTAAAGAGTTTAAATGCTTTTGTTTTTTGCAGCAGAAAACAAAGGAATATTGACTGTGCTTCACAAACAAATGGGCGGTGGGGGAGGGTCAGAGACCCCCAGCTGAAAAGGCACCCCACCGGTGCGCTCGACGGCAGAACGGTGGGGCAGGGCAGGAGGTATCTGGAACATTCCTGAGAACATGCTGCTCTTCATGGGCCAGCGCGTGGTGGAGGGGTGTACATGCACGTGACAAGGGCCGTGTCGACCAGAACAGGCCGAAATGCATGTCTGGGTCGCTGCTGAGGCTGGAAGTCACATGAGCAATGATGTCAGATGGTTCCCTGGCCAGGTGCATGCTGGGAATGATTGTCAAAGGGCAGTGCCCGATAAAATCCATGTGGCATTGTAGGCAAGCTTCACCACTGGCACCTCCACCCATTCCTGCCAAAGCCAGCCAATTTCACATTGTCTCAGCATTGTTAAAGAAAGAACAGCGGTAGATAATGGATAGATGGATGGATGATTGTCCATATTCTCAATCCAACCCTGCATGAACAATGGGGATTATCCATCCATCCATCCATCCATCCATCTAACTTCAAAATGGAGGGGGTGGGGGGGCTGGTGCTTATCCCACTTATGACAGTGCAGGTGACAGGATGCCAGTCCATCGCAGGTATTTTAGAATATATTAGCTTGATTAATTATTGCAGTGTGTACAATCTGAGGCAGTGCTCATCAAACCTAATTTCAAGCGAATAATATTTTCCATTATTCTTTCTATTCCAGATGCTCTATTATAAACTCCAGGAGAAAACCTGTAAACCTCTAATTGCCTTTAGAATAAATTCCAGTTTTCTCAACCTAAATTAATTGGCTTGGGCAAATAAAGGAACACCCTAATTATTTCCTCTGTTGCAGATAGTTGTTTAATCGTCTTTTTTTAAAAACACTTTTATGTTTTTTTTTGTTTTTTAATTTCCTAGGGAGCTAGAACTTAATATAATCTTTTTTAGTCTTCTCAGTTTTTTATTGCAGAACATTTGCATTTTAACATATTACCAATAATTAAAATTTATGCATATAATCCAAACGCACTCAGAATGCATTTAGCTGAGTGAATGAATGTGAGGAGGTGATGTATCTAACTCTTTCTTTTGCCTGTATGTAAATACAAAGACCGTTAATTGCAATATCAAAGGTAATATTCTTTGTGTAGTCATTATTTCTGAATGTTGAATAATCATTAAAAACCCACAATAAAAAATAAAAGGGAAGGGAAAAGGAAAAACCGCAACTAACATAGTGAAATTTCCAGTTGAATTTAGTAATGTCTGGGTTTTTAAAAGCGGTTTTACATATACCCCCTGATCAAAAGAAACCATTACACTCCACTAATTAGACCCAGATAAAATATGCAAATTATTCTGCAATGCAAAGTAGGACAATGCAAAGAAATGTTTTTTTTTTCTTCTATATTAAATAAAACGGGGGCTTCTGATAATGCGCCATGACATTTAATTCAAATGAAGCCGCATGTCTGTTTCTTAGATTACATCTCATTATCCTGCTGCATGCTGGACTTCCTCCAGCAAGGCGGGGCCTTTCCCTGACGCACACGTGTGTACATACTGACCTGGGATCAGCCTGCACTGATCAAATTCTGCTTGAGCCCAAAAAACACAAGGCAAATAATGCAGGAGGAAGCAGCCCATCCAAACCTGAACTCTGTTTGTGGGCAAGTGCTGAGTCTCCGGTCTGCAAGAGGTGGAAGATGGAATCTAAACCTGGAGATGTAGGAAGCACCGGGGGTGGTTATTTTGGAGGAGAGTGTTCATGATGGGGTTAAACTCAGGAATGAAGCCCAGTATATAAGCTTTCAATTCTGAAATAATAATTGGAGTTGTAGTTATATCATCAACAGACTGTGACCAGGTGTGCTACATGCATGAATGCATGAGTGTCACCCGCTGCTAGAAGTTCCCTGTCCTCCTGCCCTGCCAGCCAGCAGGTTTGTCTGCTTCTGCATGGCCTGCAGACTGTAAAATGTCAGTCTGGGGCAGATTTGGAAGAGCTTCAGTCCGGCTGAGGATAAGCAAGTTGGAAATGACTAATCTGGGCCAAAAATTCTGGGAAATGAAAACAGTTATCTTAACCTTTTTGTCTAAGTTAGACGTGGCCTGAAGTGATTACCATGGCTCTTTCCGCGGTGTGTCTCTGTGGTGGAAAATCGTTATTTAAGCCGGATTTACTTTAATGTGCATCGTGGAATAATATGTGTGTGTGTCAGTAAGAAGAAGAGTTCTTCCCATCGTTTTGGACAAATCTAATTTCCTTCCCTGAGATGCTGTCATCTCTAATGAGTAACTTCATCGTCTGGTCACCGTTCGAAGCTGTCGCCGGTTAAGGCTGAGCTGTACAGTGATGCTGCACGATTGGAGGTCACAGAGTCCAGGCCTCTGCCGAGAAGTATCACAGAGTCGTAGTGTTTACCTGGCTGTCATGGTCGTCGTGGCGATGGCTGAGATGTTGACTGCATCTTCTGCCCAACCATCATTTGCAACTCCAGTAATCTTTTCCGATCCACAGCACTGGCAGGGCTTATTGATCGAGGGCCCCCCACCAGTCAGCCGTGAATGCAATGTCATCGTCTCTGTGGCTGCTGCCGCTGATCGACGTGGGGGGGTGGAGGTGGAATATGGGGTTGGGGGGCACCGCAATGGGTGACTGCAGGCAGACACGGTGCTCACAGATAGCGGGAGAATCGGCAGGAGCCCAAGAGGCAAAGCGATGAAGATGCTCTCCTGTGTCGGGTTGTTTGTGTACCCCTGGGAACCCACACTTAAGAGGATCAAAGCTCTCTACATTTTGTTCTGGATTACACTATTAAAGCAGTTATTTTGCCACATGGCAGATGGGGCACTAGATATGCATTATTGAGGGTACATTTCCCAAAAGCAACAGGATACTTGGTAGTTCACTTCTTGTATGTTGCAGCTATATGACCCATACATCAGTATTACATCTGGTTTTGCTTATGTGAATTATGTAAAGGTACTGGACCGTCCACATGTGTCACGGTATATTGTGTTGCATTACTTAAAGCCATGATATATTACAATAAGCAATGTTTTGCCTTCATTGTACCACTGGATATTGTATGAAGGGAACCAAGCCCTCATTAGATCCCTGTATGGGGGAGGACTGGTGATGGGGCTAATCCTGCGTTCGATTATTTCTCTCCGCGTCGGAACTCGGATGAAAACGTCACGAAGCGTCACGAAAAACCGTCACTTCCCGCCGGAAACACGCCTCTTTTATGACGTTGATGTCGGACAGAAATTTGTTGTCCGAGTTGCCCCTGTGTCGTCATTTCAACATGGCGGCTTACACGGTCAACGGTAATTGTATTTTATAAATATTTAAAAAATTTTATTTTGTTAAATGTATTAATAGTTATAAATGTACAGTGCGTTCATGGAGGCAGCCATGTTTATTCCGAGATGTGGTAGCTCGAACGGGAGATTGTCGGACGTGATGTCACTCACCTCGGAATTTCCGAGTTCGGAGAGATAATTGAACGCAGGATAATGACGGAGGCTGTGTATGTCTTCAGTAGCCAATCAGAGGGGTTGTTAATGTGTTTAGCAGCCAGTGAGACAGGTTGTGAATGTATCAAATCACCAATGAAAAAGTGTCTTGAATAACCAATAAAAAAGCGGATGCCTGTCTGTCCCCATGTTTACTGGCCTAATTAGAGACACTGACATTCTTGAAAAGGCTGATGGTGCTTTTTGTCCACACAAGAATAGCTTATGTGTAAAAGTTTAATGCTGAAAAACGAGGAATTGCCGGACAATACTGAAGGTGTGACCGAATGTGTCTGGGAGATTGAAGTACCGCAATAAGTGCTATGGGATATGAACTAATTAAAAAGGCATTAATACAGAGAAGGGAAGAGGCCATGGGGACATAAATGTGATTCTGCTAGTTCTCCACAGCATGGTGATTATGGATACAGCCTGATGACCTGAAGGTTGCTGGGACGAGTCAGCAGAGGGGCCAAGCCAGAGGACCCTCGAGCGAGGTGCTTAACCTGAGCCGCTCCGCCAAAACATCCATCTATAGGTATGCATGAAATTCAGAGTCACCTGGGGAGCACTTGCTAAGCACTAGATAAACACAGCATCCGTTCTGCGACCAGTGATCCCAGGAACAGCAGAGTGTTAAATTAGGTCTAGCACATGTGTAAGCAACTGCCTCATTTGTCAAAAGCAATGCAAGCTAGCAAGTTACAGTTACATCAGCAAGCAGTACTGGGAAACAGGGGAACTCATTGTGCTCATCAAGTAAGGAATCAGACGGGGCCAAAACCCTGCTAATCTGCATGCTCAATGAGACACTAAATAATTCCGTTCTAACAAGTCTTATTGCTGACATTTATAGTAGTGACAGTTTTTAATCGCATTTTTTCAGAGGAAGTGCCGTTGCAGCACAGAGCTACATGTATGACTAGTGTTGTAACAGGTTTTCAAGGGGACAGCCACTGCTCCGTCTATGGAAACAACCAGAATTAATTCTGTGGAAGATAACCAGGGGAACAGGGAGCTGATCCTTTGCAGAAAGAGCCGTCCGTCTCTGCCTGGGAATGAGAAGTGCAGGTGAAGCTGCAGAGACACGTTGTGGTCCCTCTCGCAAGGAGAAAGATTGACTCACATTTATTTTGGCAGGTCGGTTGGAACGTGGAAGCAAATCCATCCTGCTCTATAAATTTGTTAAACTAATTCATTGAGTGCTATTGATTCTTTTAACTACTTTCATTTTTTCTTATTCTGATGGATGATGGACAGTGATTCGGCTAAAAAGAGAAAACTATTAGCTCTTATCCTTCTTGAATTGTGCTTGTACTTTTCTAACATTGTGTGAACCCGCTTTAAAATAAACATTTGCTGAGAAGAGCCCTCATCCTACAGCACAGTCTCAGGGGACCTGCAAGTGATATTTTCTTTCTTTTCACCTTGAAGTTTAAAACCTTGGCATCAATCAAGGTCAATAGTAAGCGAGACAGATTGATCTCCTGGAAGCGGTGGCTGGCACAGTCTGGCTTTCTGCTGTTTACGGTGCAATCCATAAATGAATCTTCTGTGTGCATCTCAGATGCCTGCGGACTCCTCTGCCAAGAGCTTAGCACATCGAGCTGAGATATGAATACCTTAAGAGATATATGCGCTAAAGGCTTGTGGGGCACTTCAGGCTGTGCCAGTCGATTTGGACAAAAGTGTCTGCTAAGCTAACTGAATGAAGCGGGCAGGCAGATAATTGGAAGTGAAAGCTGCTTGTAGCTATTCCAGCATGTTTAGCATTTAGCGATGGGACAACTGTACGATTCTTAACAGCTCCGCAAATTTATTTTGCGATCAATATTTTATTGCATTCAATAATCAACAAGGGCTATGCACAAATGCCGGGGCCAGGAGTGCAATATTTATGAAATCTAGTAGCTCTGGGAAGCCAATTCCGCAAAACAGATATTTGAGGCGGCCCTTTCTAGAGTATAAAACTCTGCTTTGAATCAAGGCAAAGCCTAAAGATTGATCATCATTTAATGAATGACGACCTGGGATTTTTGGCACATTCATTTCGGTCGCAGCAGTCCTGATATTTTTTCACAGTCCCTGAATATGCAAGCGTTTAATCGATAGTAAAATGAGGTTTGCGTTAATGGGCACGCAAACATGTAACCTTGAGGCTGTTGAATCACATCATAGCATGGTTGCTAAGCAGGACGTTTAACCTGATTTGCTCTAGTTAAAATATCCAGCTGTATAAATGGGTAAAATTGGAAATATTAATGACGTACCAACTGGTCCAGAATTTTATAATGAAAGACTTGGCCTGGGAAGCCCTTTTGCTTCATGCAGTATATATGACATGGCATATGTTTGGAGTCTCGGCTATGCATAAATGCCCTAATAAAGGAGATGAAAGGGACAACAAAGTGCGTCCTGCTGTCTGTCGAGTATCGATTAAAAAAAGGGTTATGTGAAGGTCTAAAGCTGCTTCTCTCTTTCAGAAGCTGAAGGCGAGCTTTGTCGTTCATGGCAGGCTGAGAGAATCCCCGACGGACGAGCTGAGAGCATTTGCAAGGCGCCGGCGTTGATATAAACTGGAGTCTTCCCTGACAAGGGCACCTCGCTTTTGAAGTGAACCTGTAACACATCCCATAATTGCTGCCCTTGGCAGCTATGGACGGACCCCGTCGCCACCTCAGTAAGACTGCCTCTGTGTCTCCTGTCTTCAGTCCGGGAGGTTTTCTGTGAACTTACAGCCACAGCTGAGCTTCCGTAAGAGAGGGAGCCCCCTGCAGCTGCACAGACATGCGATATTGAGAGAACGAGTAGGACTGGAAAGAACCTTGGCCAAGAGATCAAGAGGGGACGCAGCCTGAGTGGGTGACCGACTTTGTAAGGCTCCCTATGTGTCAACATGTGGGAAAATGGTGAGGCCTCTCTGATTGGCCTGTAAGTATGAGGCATTGCAGACCACAAACGCTGTCATTGGTAGAGGGAAAGAAACATTGTCAAGGCTACACTCAGATTGGGAAAAGTGGTGCTTTCCCAGAAACCCCTCTTGAATGGTTCTGTCATTTTTTTAAACCATCATTTTCCTTAGTGTACTGTGGCTCTTTCCGGCTGTGCCAACAAAACTAGAAAAATGGGTGTTTCTGACATAAATAAGCCTGCTGATCAGAGTGTGTAGTAATGAGTCTCTAAATGAAACTTTTTTTGTGTGAGCTCCTTTTGAATAGTTTGTTAATATTATGGTTAATATTGTCCAAATCAACATTTTCCCCCCTTCGCTTCAATGCACAGAGAGAAATCAGGTCTTAGCTTTCAAACAGTTCATATTTTACAAATACATAAATTATTGGTCTTGTTATGCCGTGCCATATTTAAATGTGTCCAGTTTTTCAAAAAATATGAAGCGTTAATTTCTGCTTTCTCATTTTAGGTGAATGGCATCACGCACACGCATGCACAAGATGAATCCGCCCTGCCTTCTTGTCACACCTGTTTTGCTTTCCCTGTGTTGTCATTTCTGGTTTTCTGTCCTTTATGTTCTGAAAGAGGATGGTAACCATAGCATGAGCCAGTGAGGAATCCAAATGCTTTTTGTCTGCAGTCACATGGAAGGATGTTTGAAGGGTGATGGACTAAAGTGTAGCCTTTCATCACTTCACAGGCTGGATAAGGACAGAGTGGCATGGAGCCCGATGACATGGAGAGAGACACAGGAAGACAGGCCACCCATGTAACCTCAACTTCCTCCACTCGCTACTCTGGTCCCATTATGAGCAGTTTGACTCTCAACTGTGGGGCATCTTGAAATATTCCCTCTTTGTCTCATCTCCTTCCCAAGTGAATGAAAATAGAAATGGTAGCTGTCTTTCCTGTCTCCTTCCTGGAGGCCCCCCAGGAACTTCTGTCACCCAAAGTGAGAGATCTGTCTTGAGAGCCAGGTTTTGATGACTGACAGGGGGATTGCTGCTGAGGGCCTGGACTCGCAAACCAAAAGTTTGTGACTTAAATCCCAGCAGGGATCTTCTGTTTGACTGATGTGTTGAGTATGCTTTCTGAACCCTTTCCGAAGGCTTGGTGGTGGGGCTGCACGGTATCAAATCGCAATGTTACTGAGATTATATGGCGCATGCACAATAATCACCAAGATTTTAGATGATGGGTGATACATTTGTCTGGACGTCGGCTTTTCATTACTGTACGTACGTTTACTTATGCCCACAATTTAGTAAACAGATTAGTAGTACGTCTAAAATAGTAATGAGAGCTGTATGGTGACACCCAAAAGTTAGTAATTTCTATAAATTCAGCATATCCTTATAGTTATTAAATTTGGTTAGCAGAGCATCACATGCTACTGTTTTGGTAAATCATGAAAGCGATAAGCACTGAATAGGCAGTGAAGAAAGGGGCAACTCAGCAGCCACATCATCTTTTGAAAGAGGCGATATTGTGGATAAACAAGGTAAAAAGGCGTCGGTGGTATGCCGGTACTTTTTGTAGTTTAAAGTCTGACCCGTTTATTAAATATAAGAATACCCCAAATTTATACAGATTACTAACTTTTGGGGGTGACAGTACGTCTCTCGTTAATATTTTACTACTAATCTGCTTAACAAATTGTGGGTGTAAATAAACGTCCGTATGGTACCAAAATGCCGGTGCCCGGACAAATTTGCGTATGTGCCTGTCATCTGAAGCCCTGGTGATTATTGCGCATACGCCATATAATCGAAGTTACATCGCGATGTGATATTATGTAGCCCTAATTAACGGCCAAAAAACCAGCAGTCAGGATCAGGTTTGTTTGGGTTCATGTTCTATTTTTAATCAGGCTAACTTTGTTATTGTCTCTACAGACTTCTCCTGTGAGAAAGGCAGGAAGGGACATCAATGAAGTTAAATGAATGAAACCTGAATGAATGAATGAATGAATGAATGAATGAAACCCATGAAACCTGGACATTATCGGGGTCACTGCTGATGTACCCTGTGTCCATTGACTTCAAGAGACATGATGAGGGCATGAATATTAAAATCCATTTTAAATCACCATCTAATTTTTTAATCTTGAATCTTCTCTCTGTCATTTTTTCTTCGTGTTTTCTACCTTTCTGCTTTTGATTTCCTGTGGCCCCAAATCGTTCACACCCAAACATCTTCGCTGGCTGAGATTCCATGAGACGGTGTATGAATGAGAACAAACTCCAAGGCTGTGGCCCCCGGACCCAGTCACGCGTTACCGCCACGGTACTGCCGTGCGCCTCGGCCCCCTGAAGGAAATGAGGCAGCCAAAGTTTGCGTGTGGCTAATGGCCGCTCTCGTCACCCGTCCGCATCAGGGACCTCGGACAAAAGCCCAGTCCCAGGGCTTGTCTGCATTGACTGTAAATACGCCAGTGGCATGCAGACCACAAACAAAGCAGCCAGTCCTCACCGACCCAGCCAGCTTGTCCTTTTTGTGACATTGTGACTCTCTTTCCTGGCTCCGACCTTGTTCTGTTTCCAGCAGCCTAAATACAGGATCACTGGTAGGTTTTAGGTGGTAGGTTTTAGGTGGTAGGTTTAAAGGGGCTGCAGATATTTAAACCTGATAGAATTTGTCTCTGAATTCCCGGTGAGCCTCCGCAGGCACATGCTGCTTAATCTGAACTGTTAAATCCTATTGTGTTATTGTGGGGGGGGGGAATGCGAACAGGGACACTGGCTAAGAAAATAGGCAAAGAGAAACACAATGGAGAGGGCATTCCTGTATACACAGATAGACTTCAAATGGTTGTTTAAAGAAAGATGCTTTCTATAGGAGGTGAAACGAAGGTTGTTTGCTTGCTCTTCCAATTATACTTTAAAGTCAACACCACCCCCCCTCCCATGCCTGGCAACCCCAGACACTCATAGACGCTTTCCTTTCATCACAAGGTGTGAAGAGGCGAAACCAATTTGTCTTCAATCATGAAACATGATGCTTGTCGCGGTCCCTTTGTGGTGGGGAAACAAAACGTCAGTCATAACTTCAAAGGGACCTCGGCATGCGACGTAAACCCTTGGACGCACCTTGGATGCGCGTTTTCTTTGCGAAATGACAAATTGCAAAATAAGACAAACTTTTCCCCTGTTTTCTCAGATGGGATTCAACATGCTGCTGAGGATCATCTTGAATCCCTCATTCTCCTGAGGCGTGCTGGTACCCCTCTCCCATGGTACCACTGGGATGAGGGACCCCTGTTTTCCTTTTCATTGTGGGCTGTCTGTTCTCCCAGTCCTGTGAGCCCAGTGTTAATTTGCCTCATCACTAGAGTTAATCCCTGATGGAGATGTAACTGGCTCTGGGCGAAATGGGAGTGAGGGAGAGGCATGGAAAACTGCTCCGAGCTGTTTTTCTGCATGTGTCTCCTTGTGTGTGTTTATACAGGAGAGTGTGTCTCTGTAAGTCTATGTCAGTATGTGTGTCTTTGTCAGTCTGTGTCCATATGTGTCAGCAGTGCATTGACCAGCTTCACCCCTCCCACTGTTTCAGGACGGATGGGTGAGCCCTATCAGCCCACCTGTGGCCAACCCCCCAGCCGCCTTCGTCTCTGCTCATCCTTTGTGCCCCCACCCCCCTCACAGAGCCCCTCCTCTGCCCACTGCCAGCCCCTTTCATCCTTCATTTCATCATGTCCCAGTCCATTCCCCCTCTCTCTCCTTCGCATGTATGATGTGGTACTGCCCCCCCCGCCCCCTGTCTGCCACATCAAAAGGCCTCATTAATGGTGCTGGCTGCTGCCGCGTGCCTCGATGACCTGCCCTTCCTGCATGCTCATAAACCACCCACGCTGTGTTCATGCGATGTGCTGTGTTCATGCGATGTGCTGTGTTCATGCGATGTGCTGTGTTCATGCGATGTGCTGTGTTCATGTGCTGCTGTGTTTATGCAATGCACTGTTATGTGACATATTGTGTTCATGTGCTACACTGTTATGTGACACACTGACTTCATGCAACACACTGCTATGCGATGTGCTCTGCTCGTGTGCTACGCTATTATGCGATGCGCTGTCTTCATTAGACGCACTGTTATGCATTGTGCATTATGCATGTTCATGTGCTGTCCTGGTATGTGATGCACTGGGTTCATACAACACATTGTTAGCAACATGCTGTGATCATGCGGCACATTGTCAAGTGACACATTGTGCTCATGCAATGCACTGTTATATGACACGCTGTATTCATGTGCTGCACTGCTATGAGATTTGCTCTGTTCATGTGACGCACTGTTATGTGATGTGCTGTGCTGTTATGAGATTCGCTGTGTTCATGCGACGCACTGTTACGTGATGCGCTGTGTTCATGTGATGCACTGTTATGTGATGCACTGTGTTCATGTGTTGGGCAGTTTTGCTATGCGCTGTCTTCATTTTATGCACTACTATGCGACACGCTGTGTTCATGCGACACACTGTTATGGGATATGCAGTGTTCATACCCTGAGCTGTTATGCAACACGCTGTGTTCACACAACACGCTGCTGCATGATGCGCTGTGTTCATGTGCCGCACTGTTATGCGATGTGCCGTCTCGCATGCCCCACACCGTGGATCCTTTCTTCCCGCAGCAGATGCCTTCTATAAAATTCTCTTTCATTCCTCCGCGCTTGCTTGTTTGCCTGTTACCGTTGTTTTTTCAACCCCGTTGAAGTCTGTGCCTCAATCCCTTTGATATTTATATACTGGCATGATTATGAAGCTCATCCAAGAAGGTGCTCCTCTGGTGGTGGTGGGGACTCAGCCTTCAGCCCCCTCCCCCCCCCCCCCGTGGTCTCTCTCCCGTGCGACATGTCAGATCCACCTGGAGACATAGCAGACGGAGGGCCGGGTACCGGCTGCAGCGAGAGCCCGTCGTGGCCAAGGGCGTAATTAAAGTGAGTGGGTTTCAGTCGCTTGATGTACCACCTCAATTACTCGCCTAATTTATTTACTGGGCATAGAACAAATGCGGGGGGGGGGGACTTCCGGGCAGCCATGTACACTGTGCCAAAAGAGCTTCGGGGGAAGGAGATTGCCTCCTATGCACAATCAATAAAGAGAACGGCGAGCTTCGTTAGTGGGCAGGTAAATATTTACCTAATGACAGAAGTTCCACGGGTGACTTTATGCTCATGACTCTCAATCTCTTTCCATGCTTGGGTCACTCTGACACCGTGCCAGTCCAACATCAACTGCTCTGATTCCGTACACTCTGACAAATGAGATTGCTCATAAATCCTTTTTTATTTTTTAAATCGTTTATATGTGACTGGGAAGTCGTGGCAGGTCGTGGAGGTGCAGAGAGGCAGGTCGGGGAGGTGATGCAATTTGTTAGTAATTAGTCAGAGGAATTCTGTTAGCAGCCAGAGAAATGGGTAAATCCCAATCAGAAGGGCAGTTGGGAACAAATGTAATTTCCATGGATTTCAGTGCAATGAAGACACCAAAATCTACATTTATGATTATAGGAGGTGTGGCTTTCGGGAGAGAGAAGCTTCTGAGCTTCTTGATCTGCTCCCTGGAAAGGCTGGGGCTTTGAGGGACTCAGCACATGGTGGCGAGCGATGCCCCGGGGGCCGCTGGTCTGACCTCAGCCGTAGCCTGGGGAGATGTGAAGCTCAGCACCATCAAAGTTCTTTGAGGAACTGAACAGTGTGAGGTCAAGTTACTAGCCGTGGAGACGATAGAGGTCTTTTTGTGGCGGTGGGCTTCCTTTGGGAGGGACAGGCGGGGGTGAGGTGATTTTTCATGCCCATTTTCTCAGGTTGACCCAAAGAATTGAAAACAGTACAGCCTCCTTGCCTACTCTACCAGAACAGTCTGTCAGACAACACATTTCCCACTGGCTCAACAACTCCCCAACCCTGCATATCCACCCAGCAAAAATGCTATTTAGTTATTAATTATGTGACAGCTTTTATTATGCCTTCTGCATATAACACATTCAATTATGGTTGCTTGGTGGGGCACTCGCGTCGGAGCGAGCGGAGATGCGCTCACAGCAGCTGTTTGCTATATTGCGCCATTAGGAGCTAATCGTCCAGGAGCGGCCGGCCCCTAACAAACAGAAATCAATAGTTACTATGGAGATTTTGTTTAAAAGACAACGACGCCGGTTGGTGATGTGCACTGTTAATGCAATGATAATACTTCACAGATGGAATGGTTGTCAAGGAGTCTCTGACCTTGGGTGCCTTGTTATTATTTTCCCCCACCCTTTCCACCAGGAGAGGATTCTGTTAAATGGGCCAGCAGGGAGGGTGCCAGGGGAGGGGAGCACCTTTATTCCTATTTAAAAGGGTCCTTCACTTCATTTAAATGAGGCTCAAAGAGGAGGTTTGGGCAGCTGAATGGGTCAATATCGTTGCCTAAAACTCATATTTCATATGTGCTGGCATTGTTCCTGCCTCCCCCCCCCCAATTAAAAATGGAAAATCACCTCTGAGAAACCCAAAGTTGTTTTGAGCAACCTTTCTATCTCTTACACAGACATTTGGCCTGAATCTTTGATATTAATCTAGGCTCGTTGGTCCAGATGTCTCAGCCACAAAAAGACAACGAAGTGATGAGGATTATGACACTGGTATGGTGGAGGGGACTGAGTGCCGTAACTATTCACAGAGCAGTGTCAACTGCAGCTTGAGCTCCTAGTAAGACTACCCTTGGCAAACAAGTCTGTGGGCAGAGGCCAAGCAGCCACTGATCCAACAAACACCACCAATGAAAGGTACTGCTGTAGAAGAACCAATCTACTTTGCCCAGAATAGCCAGGCCGAGCCGGAACACCCACATAACCTGGCCGAGCTCTGCCCAAAAGAGGTACAGGGAGCCATCTAGAAGGCTCACCACCTGCGAGATGAGAAGCCAATTACACTGCCATTCAGGTGGAAGGCATGAATGAGGAGCCAGACGGATTAGACATTGGCAATAAACACTTTGGGAACATGACATGTTACCTCTCTGGCTGGAAAGGAAACTGAGCTGGTATCAGTATCAGAGTCGGTGATACCTCTGTGCGCAGTGTGTGCTCTGGAAGCAGACCTCTTGATTGATGGTTGAGTCTCTCTTACTTTGGAGTTCCCCATGGTGAAAGACATCAGGCAGCTGTGGGGATACTCACAAGTCCCAGTCTGAGGGCTGCACAGCTGCAGATTTTCCCACTGGAGAAGAAGGTTACCACCATGTGACAGCAAGTTTCAGAGAGAAAAACACCGAACAGCAGTTCAGGACACCCAGGCTACTCAGAGAAAGCTGCTGAGGCGTGCAAAAGGGGACTTGCTTTGGACTCTGTGGTCCTATTGGAAAATTTTCAATTCTCACAGGGTGAACAATGGAGATACCTGAAGAGGAGTGATTGGGAATATTGTTCTCTCAGATTTAAACCCAAGTAGTGAATTGTTATCAGACTTCTGAGTAAGCCATGGACTGTCCATAACAAGCACCATATTTCACCACAAGGATTCTCTCGTGTATGTGATACCAGAACATCACAGGCCAAAGGTCAATGATCCACTTCATGGTTGTATCACCTGAATTGAGGCTGTGTGTTTTGGATTCAGGCAGAGCTATGAACCAATGACTAAGTGGGGATTTGATGACAGGTGTGAAGTGCCCTGGATGAGAATCTCTAGATACAAGTCTGTGATACTCTCTCAGAAGAGAGTGGATTTGCTCTTCCAGGTGAGTAGGGAGAGTTTGCCCTTTCAAATTAAGTAACTTGCAAGCTGGAGAATCGGGAGTTCAGTCGTCAGGTGAGGCTAGTGGCTCACAGGTCCTTATTCTCACCTATACTTACAAGTTGTGGGGAGTGACCGAAAGCACAAGGTCATCAGTACAAGCAGCCAAAATGAGGTTTCTCCAAAGGGTTGCTGGACACAGTCTCTGTAGTAGGGTGAGAGAGTTCAGTGATCTGGAGAGACCTCTAAATAGAACCTCTGCTCCTCAGCAAACTGAGGTGGTTTGGGCATCTGATGACGATGCTACATGGTCGGGTCCCATGGGGGCTGTTCTGGGCAGGTCCCACTGGGCCGAGGCTCTGGGGCAGACGCGCTGGAGGTGTTTATACCTCCTGGCTGGCTTGGCATCGACTAGGGATCCTTCATAATGAGCTAGAGGCCTGTTCTGATCTGCTTGGCATGCTGCTAACTCGACCCTCACATGAGGAGCTGCGGGAAGGTGAGATGAGATGACATGAAATCCAAGCCATAAACCAAACTTTACCCCAAAGCCGTACTAAAGAATGTAATCACAAGACCATTGTTTAACCTCTTATTCCAAATGTGCATTACAGTTACAATAAATTTATTTAAATTAATTTAAATGTATGCTGTGACCTTACAGTGATTATAGTTTTACAATGGTAAAGTATTGCTCAGATTTAACAAGATGGCATCTTAACATATTCATATGCGTTTCTTTCTGACTTAGTGCATGATATGCTGATTTATATTCTTCTTATGTCATTTGCATTTGTTATTGTATAAGATTTATTAGGCAGTATAGAACACAGATTTTTTTGTTGCTATTTGTTTAGAAATTCTTTAAGAAATGGACTCTCTCATACATTCAAGTGCTGTTCAATTACAGATAAATAAATGCATCTTTAAAAATAACTATCAATACAGCCGCGCAGGTTTGCAAGTGCACCTCCTGTCATTTTTTATGTGTTGTCCTTTATAAATCTAACTTCCTCCGAGCTGCAGCCAGACTCTGCATCCAGAACAGTCATGCTATCTGTTGTCATACTTTAGCAGTGAAACCTAACATTCCTTTTCCCGTAGCCGAATCTAATCATGATATATTTTTTTTCAGAGCACGTCGCTGCTGAAATGTTTTGCTGGCAACGTATCAAAACCATGCAAATGAGACCACGGGAATTCACATTTTCCCTGGAATATCCTGGCCTTTACAGAATATTAATGGCCACGGAAGTGGTTCTGCGGTGCTGCGGTTGTGCCGTTCCCATTGACCTCGCTCGCTTCACCGCTGGCTCTGCCTTTTTGGCCCATTAGACTGTTGGTCTCCATGAGGAGGCCCAGCGCGTCCCGAGCCCCTGCGGGCTGCATGATGGCCCTCCCGTTCGGCTTTGGGCGCGGACAAAGGAGACACCTGAGACGGGGGGGGTTTACGGGCGACATCCTGCAGATTGCCTGTGACATTGGGGGAGAGTTAAATACCTGGGGAAAGGCAGACTCCATAAAAACGGCCAGTGAAATTGAATTTCACAGTGGATTAAAAAGGAGGGGAAAAAAACCTTGATAGGATAGATTTGAGGCAGGATAGAAGAGCCGCCGTGGGGAGATCTCCCTGCGCACCCGACAGTCCAATTCTTGCCATTGATTTCCTGTCCTTCTCTCCAATATTCCGAATTCCACGGATGATGACAAACACGCCCATACAGAGAAGTGGGGGGACTTAGCTGAACCTAATGGGACATCGCCGATGATCAGAGGCCCACATCCACAGCTCCCCTCTGAACCTGAGAGGTGTTAGGATAAAGGTATAGTGTCCCCTCCATGTTGCCCCCCCCCACCCCCACCATGACAGAGGAGACAAGGAGCTTGCAGCTCGGAATGGCACAATAGAGTCGATGCCTCGCATTATCAGCCGCCTGCCAAAAGCACAAAACTGGGAGAAGTGAAAGCTTTCTGCTCCACTTTGATGTGAATAACAAGCACAGCTTGTCGTAAATAGACTTTCTCCG
>JAODKC010000127.1:81702-106559 GCA_026777985.1 Mormyrops attenuatus | reverse complement strand
GGGGGGTCGCTGCTTGAATGCGGGGGCCCCCCTTTGTGTCCCATCGGGGGGGGGAGGGGACTTAACACCCACGTCTGGGCCCGTGAATAGCATTATTGTGTCTGAGACGTCCACTTCACAGTTCGCGCCCCCCCCCACCAATTCCCCGCGCCTCCCCTCCTGCCCTGCTGAGGCCTCTTACCGCTTCTCCACCACCCCGAACCTGGTTCCCTAACAGGTTTCTCAGATCCCGAGGGTGGGGCCGAATTACAGTCAGAGGTTACAAGTCGTGGTGTGATGCTGGGATCGGTCCCACGCCCGTGTGCCCCCATTTTACAGCCCGCAAGCTTGCCCTTCCCCTCTTTTGGGCCTTTAGAGGAATGCAGAGAAGGGGGACAGGGGTATAGCAAGGGCCCATCTCACAATGGGATAGGGGTCCGT
The DNA here is from genome assembly GCA_026777985.1 of Mormyrops attenuatus. Taxonomy (NCBI): domain Eukaryota; kingdom Metazoa; phylum Chordata; class Actinopteri; order Osteoglossiformes; family Mormyridae; genus Mormyrops; species Mormyrops attenuatus. The sequence goes on along the minus strand of JAODKC010000127.1, from coordinate 106,139 downwards.
AAAGAAACGTCCTCATTTACATCATAACAGGCGCCGGGGACCATTGCAATTATGTATGGTCATACAAAATAACCGCCACCTCGGATATATTTTCTGAGAAATACTTGGGGCACGTAACATACAAAGTAATTCATCTTATAATGCTGAAAGGCGTTTTCAGTATTAAAAGATTAAATGCTTTACATTTAGTCTTCTGCAAATAAAACATGATTCATTGTGTTGTTCTCTTAGGGGGTAAAAAAAAAACTATACATGTAGTTAGACCTCTGTGGCCGAGGTGGGATTTTCAAGAGGGTGGATTTGGGAGAAACCGTTGTACCGGTAATGGGGTTAATTTGGCCAAACGGCAGCGATGGATGCTGGTATAGGGGCACTGTCATGGTATCTGTCACAATGGGCCAATTCCGGCAGTCTGCCTCAGGCTTCTTACTAGATCCTTATTCCGGCTCATTTTCCTGAGGTCAGGAAGTTCACGTTCAAGCAACTAGTCGACCGATGCTGAGATTTGGCTCCCGATTCAGCCCTTTCAAAGGAGGGCATCACTATTTGCATAGGACCCAAAGGCACAGGCGAGGAACCTCGAGCTGAGATGACCTCCCTCTCTCTCTCTTTCACACATAGTGGGAGTGGGAGTGTGTGGAGGATGCAGCCAGGCCAGTAGTCCGCACTCGGAGCTTGAGCAGCTGCCGATTTGCCACGGGCTCTTTTCCTCTGCTCCTCCTCTCCTTGGCTTCTCAGCCTGGCTCCCTCTCCCTCATCTCAGGGTTTCGGAGAGCCAGCCTGGTGCCGGGCAGCCTTGCCGTGCAGTAGGTAGACACGGCGTTCGCCCATCCCCGCCGGCTACCGGCTGAAATCAATATGGCTGGAGGGAGGGATGCAGCTCAAGGCCGCCCGATGTGGACCCCCACAGGGCCCAGGGCCCACCGCTCCTTCCCGGAGAGGGGGTTCAACCTCACACCACTGGCTGTGTGGCACCACTACGGAGGCATGTCTCCGCAGACGCCGTTCGGTGAAAGTTTGCCAGTTAATAATGCAGTAGAGCTAGGAGGTGAGTATGCAAGCGAGTGCCCTCCCCATCCGCCAAACTGCGTCCCAAACATCACAGGCTTTGCGTCTGATTACATTCCGTAAAATCACTGTACGATCGGTTTATCTTTCCTTCCTTCTGGAATTGTCTCTCATTCCACACTCTTTCCTTCTTTCGCTCCCATCTACGTTCTGCGCGTGAAAAGTAAGGTTGACCCCCTAAGGCCAAATGCCCAATTAACCTGGGACAGTTTCCAGAGCCATCTTGGAGTCCATCATGGTGTTAAAGGTAGATCCGGAAAGACACAGACACTCCTGCAAGGAACCGACAAACTAAGAGAGGGTCGTGACGGTGTGGCCTTTCTGCGGTGCACCTGACTGACACATTGAGATTTTCCAACTTTGTTGAGGCCCCAGTAAAGAAACTCTTTAGAATGGGCTGGCCTATTTTATTATGAAATTTATGGTAAAGATGTGCAGTGACTAGCTCTGTTGGCAAGGCTCCAGTCAGATTGAGAAGCTTCTTAGGTGATGCTGCTAAACAGCCAGGAAACAGCCACAGGAAGTGCCACAGGAAGTGCCTGCATATGGGTTGGAGTTGACCTTCAGGGACGCCCTGAAGTATCCGCCTGTCACTTCAGCATTCCGGCGAGACATGGCTGGGCCCCAGAAAATTTCACTCAATGGGACCCCCTCCCTTCTCCAAACCAAAGCTAGCATTATTCACGCTCACACTCTCATCCCCCCCCCCTGCCAGTGTCTGGGCCCCTGAGAGTGTTCCCCTTTCTCCCTCTTTATGGGCGGCCCTCTCAGGAGGGTCTGCGGTTAAAAGGACACGGCAAAGCCCGGCTCTGACGGAATGCTGCTTAACACAGGAGAACACACTTGTGTTCACGCACACACACACACACACGCACACACACACATATACGGGTCTCAGATCCTGCAAGGGGCGTGTTAAAATCTGCCGGTTGATCTGGAGGGTCTCTGTGTGTTTTCAGTCCCTTTGTCCTCTAATTCTGAGAAAGGAAGAGGAGCCTGACTTACAATATCAGTGCTGAGGCCTTGTTCCTGAAGCCGCCCTGTTCTCAGGCCTACAGCCTCACCCGTATGCTCCCGTCGGACCAGCTGGTCCCGCAGAGAGCCGCTGGCACAGGGAGGACGGTACCGCGTGGCACCCCCGAGGGGCGCCATCGCTGACAAAACGGTCGCCGTGGTTTTAACGGCCGTCACCTGCTCGTTAACGATATGCAAATGCCAGCTAATTCCATTTACGGGGCCACGGCCTCAGTCGGGCCGCCACGCCGGGCGCTAAATCGCTAACAGGCCGCCACGCCGCTTTCTTTGTCTCCGTCTCCCTTTTGTTCGCGCCCCTTTCGTCTCGATGGCCGTCCCGCCGCGATTCTGTAAGCACGGCCCGGCGGTGTACCATATGCGCTGTCTGGGGCTCGTCCTGATCGCAAGTCCTCCCATATGCAAATCCCACGCGCCAAAGCCCCGCGTGCCGCGAGGCTACAGACGGGCCGGCGCAGTATAATGACCTCATTATTATGCACCCTGCGCAGACAAGGTAGTGCTTCATGTTCTACCATGGAGCGATTAGGAGTGATGCGGCAGGGCAGACTGTCTCTCAGGTGTGGGATCACCAGATCTTTCCTTTTGATGTCTCATTCGACTATCATTCTGTTTAACACACTTTACATATTTATACTCCTTCAATTTAAGCCCAAAGATTGTTCTAAGTTGTGCTTTCTTATTTGGACTTACTGCAAACAAGCATGTTGGCTAAAAAAATATATTGTGGGCTCTTGGTGCAGTGTCTGTTGCCTTAGAATGTTGGGGAGAGGTCACGTGACGTGCTTCAAGGCCCCGCGATGCCTGTTTTTAGTTGTTGTTAGCTTTCACTCACCCAGAGCTGGGGCCTGTGTTTGTGCTGATATGGTCCCCCTGAAGCCTAATGGTCGACACAGGAGCACTATGACAACGAGCGTTAAACCCGGGTAATGGCTTGTCGTTCACACACGTCCAGCTGTTTTACTGAAAGGATGGGATTTTCACGTTTGTCAGAGCAGGACAGTTTGGCATGGCCTGTGTGTTGTACCTCCAGAATGAGAGTACCAGTGAGCATTATGAGTAACCGTGGTTCACAGGGATGAAGGCGGCGTACAGGGATTAATCGGCAGCATAATATCCTTTCCTTCATCCTTCTTTGCTGAAAGAATTCTTTTTTTTAATAAACCCCCAAGAGAAATAATTAAAAATGAATGCAAATTACTTCAATTGAAGAGTTATGGTCCATAATAATTCCTTAATTTATTAATAAATTTCCCAGAAACAATTCTGTCTGCACATAACCAAATCTCTTTCGATTTTTTATTACGGTTTGGGAGTTCTGCAGAAGGATCTACTGAAAATGTCATGCAGTCACGGAGTACCCGTGAATGGGAACGGAAACTGCTCTCAGTCCAACAGGAGATACTGTTTTATTGACTTGCTTCTTAGATCCACAGCAAGCCTTTACAGCCGATGTGAAAATCCAGTTTATGCGGCGTTTGGAAAGAAAAGGTTTATATATATCATATATAACAATTTTAATAAGGCACCAGAAAAAATGGGGTGAAATGGAAGGGATTTTGAGGGGCTTGTGTTGTATCGGAGGGGATATTTTTTGGGGGAGGGGGTGTGCTTGAGGCGATTCAGACTGTCTAGCCGAGACGGTTTATGTGTAAAGAGGAAATTATGGCCAGAATTGTCTGGGTCAGCTAGGCTGTGCTTGGCTTTGCAATTTGCATATTCAGAACAGCTGGCGATCCCATATGTTTCAGACGCACCAGACAGAATTACACCCCCCCCCATTCCCGACACCCCACCCCCACCATCCCTACACACTCTTCACAAAAGCAGATGCGCACGCCCACATCGACACCCCTTTTTAGGACCCGGCGAATATGTTCACGCTTCCACCGGAAAACACACTTTCACCACGCTCCCTCCGCTGAAACAAAAAAAGAACTACAGCCGCTCCCTTATCTGCGTGTGTGTGGTACGCACATCTGCGATTATTCTCAACTTGATGGCAAGAGGGGAGCGAGGCTTGGTACAGTAAATCCCGTTAGAGCTGGGGGGCTGTGAAAGAGTAGGGGTCTGTTTACAAGTCGGTGGATGCAGATTTTTCTTCTCTGAGGTAGCAGAGGTGCAGATGGAGCCCGGAAACCCCCAAAGAGTAACCTTCAGAGTGACCCCCCCACATCGACACATTTCAGTACCAGCCTTCATTTGTGCCCAGCTGGGCTCAGTCTTTAAACACGCCAGCGATGAGATGACTCGAGAATCAAATGAAATGCCAAGTTCGTCTCTATGGGTCCTTTTTTATTAAAGGGCTTTAATTTAATTGGCAGGGGGCTCAGGAATTATTTTCCCTTTGACAACAATGATAGTTTGGTGACTCACTGCAGAGAGCCTTATCCAGCTTTCTCTCTCTCTCATTTTTTCCTGCTCTTCCAGTCTTCTGCATGTCTTTTCACATTTCTGCGTGTGTTTGTACAGATTTAAGACTCAAACCTTTTCATCCATGTGCATGGCTGTAATTCACTCACTGGTGTCGAATGAGATCCACGTACCTCAAAATTCCTGCACCGTGCATTGGTTCATGCTGCTTCCTTTTCAGCACTGCATTTGTGCATGTGCATCTGTGTACTTTGTTTATTCTCTATTCAAATGCATTTGTACATGCTGCTTCTTTTCCTGCATTTTTGCATACTGCCTCATTTCCTGCACCATGCATTTCTGCATAATGCTTCCTTTCTGCATCTTGCATTTGTGCATGTTTCTGTCCTTCCTGCACCTTGCATTTATGAATGCTGCTTCACTTCCTGCCCGGTGCATCTGTGCCTGCTGCTTCCTTAACTGAGCCATGCGTCCGTGTACCTTGCTTATTCTCCCGCAGCATTTGCGCCTAATGCTTATTTTCATAAAGACTTTCATGTGCTATAAGACCCACTGCTTCCAGTCAATTGGGTATTGATTGCATGAGCTCTACACAGAAGTCAAACTTACTAAAAGCATTTTTGGCTGTTCCAAAAGTCCCAGGTGTCTTTTTGCCATTAACACTTTCAATTAACTGATTTTAATAGGCCCATGTTTTTAAAGCTATAGCCATAAAAACAAATTTAAAATGTTTCACACTGTACTGGTAGATCTGAGAAATATTTACATCATACAAGTGATACAAGTATTTAGAATTTCTTTATTAAATATATATGTAAATATACTTTTTATGTAAGTATATTTTTATTTAGTTTCTAGAGAAAACAGCATAATGGTAGCCTTGGGTGTAAAAAGAAATCCTTCAGTTTGTTTCATCTCTGAGTAAAATAAGTATAAATAAATACTTATATTGCAAATGTTCAAAGAATACTGAACTCTACCATTTGTCTGTCTTCTGGTGTAGCATAATGGCAATGTTTGATTCCTGCGTTCTGTTTTTAAACTAACCTCTTAAACAAAGAGAGTGCGCAGTTCATGAAATGGCAAAAATATCCTTAACCCCCACACATAGGGGAAGCCCTACACGGTCAGCGGGGCCCTGTGCCGTAGCCCGTCCACCTGAGCTTCAGCCTTAGCGGGTAGCAGAGCTGGGGTCCGTGTGCGAGAGACAGACACAGACTGGGCCCTAACAGATGGTGTGCTAAAGAGAGATCCTGCTTTAATTAGAGCGTATGGGTGTAAGGCCCCATGCCACAGCCTGGCTGGTGGGAACAGCCCTTTAGTCCGCTTTGTGAGGAAAAGGAGAGGCGGTAGATGGCCTTAGCAGCATTGAATGTGCTGGATCACATTATGGTAAGGATGCAGCAGCAGGAACGTGAAGATGCCGCCGGCGAGGAGGGGGGTGATGGAGAGCGGTCCCCACGGCTGTGCCGGCAATACAGGCCGGCAGAGGAAAGCCGCGTAGCAGTGTGGGCTGCTCACGGAGCAGCATGTTGATGTTGCACTGTGCCTGTGGGGGGCGTCCTGGCAGCAGGCACACAGGCATGAGGATAATCGAAAGAACGCGTCGTCCTCTCAGGCACGGGATAGACAGCTCCTGCGGTCTGAATGCCACCGTGGCTGGTGACCCCTGGAGTCAAGGTCAGACGGGAGCCTCATCTGTTATGCAGCCCTGGACGTGTGAACTGGGACACAAGTGTGTTTGATTATTTAACAAGTTCGGAGTGATCCTCTGAGTCTAAGCGTGGACCTCTGGGTGCTTTAGAGAAGCCACAGTGTATTAGCTGATCACCCTTTAGCCCCTGTGTAATTAGCGTATTTGGTCCGGTGTGGGGTCTACCACATCCCTGGCCCAGTCTACGCCCTCACATGCTCATCTTCATGAAGCTGTGGCTCTGACATACATTTGTGTTGTTTGATGTTGTTACTTGTCTGGTTTAACCCCCTTCAGGGTGTCCTGCTTCATTTACTCATGCTCTTCTCTTGAGCTGTATTTGCCCTACATTTCAAATTTTTTTTTTAGTTCTCTAGGCTTGTTCTCTAAAAATATGTCTTAACCTTACAGTTGCCCTCATTTTTAACTGTAGGTTATGTGGAAAGTTGTTTGTTCAGACCAATCCTACAAAAGGAGCATCTATAGGCACTTTCACAGCGAAGTTCCAGAACCTGGTCCCGGTCTACAAATCCCTGGGCCATCTCGACCTGGAACTTTAGTAGCTCCTGGCCACTTGTGCGTGTCGCTTTCACACCACACAACAGGAACTGAGACCTTTATGCTAGATAAGCTTGTGAGACAGAAAAAGGCTTGTAGGTAGGTTTGTAGGCTTCATAGACTTTCATACCAAACTACACCGCCACGCCAAAACAATGCAGGATATATAAGCCATTTTTTTAGGTATTGGGGGGATCGATTACGATCAAAATGGGACACAGCTTTTTATTCATATATTATCCTGCTATTAAGTGCTGGCAAGGGCCAGCATCGGCGATATTAGGCAAAGGTATATTAATTAACGATCAAATTTTCCGATGCAGAAATATGGAGATACAAGCAAAAAGGTTACTTATATTAACTGATTAAATGTAACTGGGGTAGAAAAGTTTTTCTTTTTCTACACTTCTGTGTAACTTCCAAGTACGCACTGGTGTTTGTGGTCAATCAGTGAGCAAGCTACTGCTGAATACACCTCTCCAGTAGTTTGTGTTTGAATGAAAAGTATTTAGTCTGGAGTCTGTGCTTAAAAAAAAGGTTCTGGAACTGCTCCTTGAACTGTCTCCGAGGAACTGCAATTGGGCTGAGTTCCTGCAGTGTGAACACAACAAGTCCCTGGTTCTGGTTCCAGAAAATGATTCTAGCGGTGTGAAAGCACCTTATGGCTGTTCGGTTGCTGGGGATTCCAAGGTGTCACCTCCTGTCTGTGACTGAGGTTGGGGCACAGTGTGGTGCGGGTGTGACTCCGTGACTCACTGTGCTGGCGGTCACACTTGGAAAGACCCCGAAATCGGCCCATCCGATAGGGGGGGTGCTCACTGGTTTCAAATGCGAAGCTTTAACTCTTCGTTATCAGTAGGATCTCCCATAGCTCATGCCATCCCTGTTACTCCCATCTTTCTACGATCCCAGAGCAAGGACCCCAGATTCTGTTATGTAGCTGCCTACAGTGTGCCTGACAGAAAAGCAAAGTAGCACCGGGACCGCAATACCAGAGGGAGCTGATTTCGGCTTTTTTCCACATCAGTACTAATGTAGCGTCTGTAGAAAACCTGTTTTTCTGCCAGTCTGCATAGCTTACCTTCATTAGATGCAGTTTCATGTACATGCCGTACTGCTGACTGTTTTACGTAGCGGAAGCCTGGTGGTATTTAATTACCGGTTGGGTTGATTGTAATATATTTACAGAGATAAAGTCATACCTTAAAATAAAGAGGACTGGTAAATATTAACTGTCACTGATGCGGTGCATTGTGGTCTATATACTGTTCTGAGGTTCCTGTTGGGGAAAAGTGAAGATCCATGGTGTCCAAACTGGACTCAGTTTTGAATAATGAGGTCCGTCGTCTCAGCAGAGAGCTGGAACAGCTGAAAAGCCCCTGGTCCTCAGGTTCCTCCCCCTGAGATGCACGTCAGGTGCCCTTTATGTCTGCTGTGTCCAGAGCCTCACCCATCTCGGGACTCCTCTTTCTTTGACACAGCTCTTTGACTCCTCACTGTACTGTGTGATGGATCTTCCATGTTTCAACCTCACTTGTATTATACACTTTGTTGCTATTGAACATAGTACTAGTGAACTTTGTTCATGACTAGTGTCACTTACAATGAACCGGCACATGAATACAATAAGCCAGTTGTTTCTGGAGTGTAGCCTTCTTAGTTACCGATATTTGGTGCTGTAGCAGGAAGTTACATTTAAATGATTAGTAAAGCCGGCAGCTCTTACGCCATTTAGCTAGCTGGCTGTGACTCACAGAAGGACGTGGTTTATATGCAGTCATCCACTTTTTCTCCCGTAGAGAGTTCGAACGAGGATTTTAGTTTAATCGTGATTGATTCCCATGCGCTGGTTGTGACTGAGACCTGACCGTATTAACTCACGTGATCGTCACGCTATGTTTACGTCTTTGAGAATGAAACCTAAGTTCCGGATGATTTTCACGGCCGTATCCCCTTTACACACTCGGCAAATCGCTGTAGCACCTGCGGTTTCTAAACTGTACCGGCTCTAAATAAATACACACACTGTGTGTGTAAACACTCGTATCCCTTTAAGAGGGAGGACGTCTGTCTCATGAGAGCTGTTCCAGAGAAAGGAAGTGAGTGAATAGGCAACGAAGACAGCGTCCCACCCCCTGGTAGATTCCATTATTCATCCTGGCGTATGCTTCATTAGTCCAGCTGAAAGAGACCCCCCTCCCTACCGCCTCAATAGACCTGTCTTTGGCCTGGGGGGGTGGGGGGGTGGGGAGACCACCTCCCGATCACTCCCATGCCTAATCGTCTCAACTTGTGCTGAAATCAAGCTTAGTAACGGCACTTTTGTGCAATCCGCTCAGGCGGCCCTGCTCTGGCTCCCGCTCATTCTCTCGTCTCAGCTCAGCCAGCCACCCACTGCTTAAATCCCTATCAGCGTGTCAACAAAATGTCTGCTCAGCTGGGGCTGACTCGCAGTCGCTCCTGGAGGTTAACCTCCTCCCTGCCAGATCGCTCTTCCCGCCCCGTCTCGTAGCGTCTGGCGCTTGCGCACATCGCGCGATGACCACGTCGTGATGAGCGGAGCGAACGGCTTCTATGAAACCGCAGCTGTTTCTGTGATCCTTTAGTCGTGTCTGAATGGAACCTACAGAGTTTAACATCAGTCCCTTCCCAGGATAACGGCACAAGCTCAGATGAATACAGGGATGTTACCCTTGTCTGCAACATGGCTATATACACTGCACTGTAATTTTATACAAACACCTTTGTCTTTGGTCCTCTAGTGTGTAAATGTACCACTTGTTCAGTTTACACAGCAGTTTGTAAAGTATATTTAATGTGATTATGTCTACGTTCATAGTATTTAAAGGCTCTTGAAAAATTTGAAAATGAAGTTTGACTGCATGAAAATTAGGAGGTGAAAGTAAGACCGGGATCGGCTATCTATGGCAGGACACTGTCAGATATCACCCTGCTTGTCGTCCTCAAAGGTGGACCCCCCCAAAAACTGACCCCGGCTACTTCAATTTGGTCAGAGCAATAATTATTTTCAACTACAGTATTTATTTATGGAAAAATGTCCTTGCTAGTGTTGCATGATTTATACAATCCCAGTTTTACTCCGAACCCTGAGTAATTTACAGTATAACACATACAATGCAAAATATACTACAGTTAGATAAAAAAAATTGTTCATGAAATGTTTTAAAAATTCAGAATGCATGCCAAAGGGGTAAGATTTAGTGAGAAAAAAATCATTCACTTTATTGGTATAATTCTGACACTAATGAATAGTACTTCACTCTCTGCTATTGAAGCAGTGTTCCACAGGTTATTTGTGAGAAATTTTGCTAAATCAAGGCAGCATTAAGGATGAATGTCCGTGATTGTGCTAATTTGCCTGGCTTGTGGTGCACTTGGATGTTCAGCTAATCCTCAGTCTGGGGTTCCCCTCATTGGCAGTATAGGTGATATTGTATTCATTTAAATAACGTGTGCGTCTGTGCATGCTTGTGTGTTCACCCTCGAGTTCATCTGTAGGTCTGGTGCAACGGCTCGCCGACTCCAGGGTGGTGAATCCGTCTTTGTTTCGAACCGGAGTCTGTCTGTGTGCTCAGGTGTCGCGCCCCGCCTCTGATCTCCCAGGGCGACCGCCTCATTGGGGTGCTCCGGAAGCAGCGTTGCCAGGAGAGAGTCCATCAGACTGACGAAAGCTCTCCTCTTTACTAAGCTGTGGAACAAACCCGTTCCTCGCTTTTAAATGCAAATGATATCTTAAGAAGTTTTCATTGGCTGTAAGGTGTAACTGATCTTTAAATGTCAATTTTTTGAGATTGATTACCTCTGCAGGATTTGGTTTACTCTTATGGAAGTAGATGTGTCTAGAACGTGGGTGCAGGACAAGCTGGAGTGGTGTGTGGTTATATGATTATAGAATGTAGGAGAAAAAAAAAATTGTAAGTCTACTCATTCATCTATCCATCCATACATCAGTTTTCTGTAACCATTTTCCTGTAGAGGATGGCGAGGATGTCCCTGTTCCTGTTCCTGTCCCTGTTCTTGTTCCTGTTCCTGTCCAGTAACTTAAATTTGTGTTCCTCTTCATATTGCGGTCTCTCTGCTATTTTGCTTTTCTGTCATGGAACACTTCAGGCCGCTGCACAACAGAATCCGGGATCCTTGCTCTGTGAGCGTAGGGAGATGGGAGTAACAGAAATGGCATGAGCTTGTCTTTGAGCTGTGACTCAAGGTGACTCCTCCACTTTATTCTGGAGCATCCAGGTAGAAAGTTAGAGCCACACTCTGCTCTCTGTCAATCTCGCTTGCTTGACACGGCTCCAGACAAAGCCCGTCCTTTGCTGTGAGCCAGTTATGCTTTGTCCCATTAAGCACACTCAAGGCCAAGCACACGGAGATCAAGGTGACGTACGCTGACATATGATGCAAAGTGCTCAAATGTATGTAAAGATCCCAAAAGCGCGCAAGGATTTCATTAAAGCAGTGGCACTTGATATCTGAAGAGATGAACAAGAGACACACCACAGCTATGCTGTCGTTTGTGTTGCTTGTGTTTGGGGTTGTCCTTCACCATAGCCTAGGCTATGTTAGCATGAGTTAGCTTGTTAGCTTGCGCCCTTACACTGAAACTTTTTAGAGGCATGTTGGGCTCTGATGAGCTGGCAGACTTCCTTGTGTTCGATGAAAACTTTAGTCGTTACCAATGCGGTGCGTTGTGGTCTACATATTAACCAAAGACTGCGTACATGCAGTATTTACCAAAGTGCAGATAATATGCATGTCAAGCATGCTGCACTTCACTTATTTGAGGAACGGGACACCCTTGAATACTTGCATGAATGCCAAGTGTGGTAAGTGTGTAGAAGTGGTCCAAGTGGGATAAATGGAACAGAGCCATAGTTTTCCCAACCCAGATACTTGCCATTTGCCATTAGGATACAGGACAAGATACCATGAACATTTTAACACACAGAGTAAGTTCACATTGACTCCCTTCTGTCTGATGGACTCTTGTGAGCTGGGTGCTTGAGTCAATCTTTAAGAGTTATACAGTCCTGGTGAATATGGACTACAGTGTCTCACAGGTGAGGCTACAGACACCAACGTGACACCCAATGAATCTGGTTATCCATTTAGATCAGGGATGTCAAACTCCAGTCCTGGGGGGCCGGAGCCCTGTTCCCCCACAAATGATTCAGCTCAAGACCTGTGTGGCCTTGGCCATATTGGATCCTGTTAGTAAATGTAGTGCATCAGGGCCAGCAGAAGGAGTTGAATCAGGTGTGTTAAATGGGGGGAAACTCAAAAATGTGCAGGACTCCGGCCCCCCAGGACTGGAGTTTGACACCCCTGATTTAGATTGTATCATTAAATGATCTGTTAGGGCATTTAGGTTTACCAGAGCCATTACAGCTAAAATAGGCTAATTCTTAAGTGGGTGCTAAAAAGTTTACTGTTCTAAACCAGTATTTTCCAACCCAGTCCATGACGGTCCATGTTTTTGCTCCCTTCCAGCTTCCGGTAGGGAGGGAACAAAAAAATGGGCCGACTGAGGCTCCCCGAGGACCAGTTTAATGTATGAACTGATGCAGGATTTAAGTGCAGCTCCAACTTGAGAACCACCATTTTCCTCCCCTCGTGGATGCCACCTAACACCTTTAGAGGGGGAAGGATCTGCAGCTAGGGTTTGTTTATAGCTCCGGTTCCCACCGGATTCTGCTGTCCGTGTTTTCCAGGGATCCCGTCTCTCCTTCTCCCTCCCGCTTTTTGGCATGAGAATGCCGCCTGACATTCCCCTTGCCAGCTCTCTGAAAAGGAGTTTGGGTGAAGCCGTCGTCTATGAACAATGGGTAAATGAGGCCGCCCGCCCCGCTCCGTAAGGAAGTGTTTCCCATGGGGCCTCCGCATGGCGCTCTATTGGCAAAGCTCTGCCCAGCCCCCCATTCACGGCTCCGTCACGGTCACTTGTGGGGGGGTGGGGGGTGGCTTGATTCATGCAAACTGTGATCCAGTGACATGTATTTTTAATGAGGGCCTATGTCTTTGTCGGGCGGCCGGCTGCCTCGACTGCGACAACGGCCTGGGCCCCATGGCAGCGCAGTCGCCCAACACCCCCTCGGAAACCATCGCTGGCCGTCCGAGGTCAGACACAAAGCACACTGACCCCCTCCGGCAGGAGAGGACTGCCACTTTTCCCCACGCAGTACCGGAGGGCCGTGATAATTTCATCAGAGACCGGCTATGCACCACTACTGTGCTGTTCTGTTTGTCTCTGTGTCTATATAAAATATAATATATTCTCACGAGGCCCCTTCAGCGTCATTTAGTGTCTTCAAGTAAAGATTCTGGCAGGCTGACCAGACAGATCTGACACATTTTTCCTCAAAAAAAAAACTAAGGAAACTAAGATTTTTTTGGCTCAGTGGATAGCATTGTTGCTTCACACCTCCATGGTTGGGGGTTCAAATCCAAGCAGTTAGGCAGTTAGGCTAATTGGCATCAGTAAAACTGCTTATGGTGTGTGTGTGTGTGTGTGTGTGTGTTTGTGTGGATGTTTATATTATTTTGTGGGGACCAAATGTTCCACACAGTGCAAAAAAAACTGTGACATTGGGGGCCATTTTTCAGGTCCCCACAAAGATCTGCGAATGCATTAAAAGAAAATATTCTGTTTGGATACCTAAAGTTAGGGCTGCGTAGGGGTTAAGGTCGTCATGTTGGGATTAGGGGTTTCCTAATAGAAATGAATGGCGAGTCACCACAAAGATAATTATAAATGTCAATCGGTCAGTCTGTCAGTCTGTCTACATACCCTGTAATGGACTGCCATCCCATGCAGGGTCTGCCGCAGCCTTGTGCCCTCAGCTGCCTGGGACTGGCTCCAGGCCCCACCATGACCCTGTCTGGGATAAATGGCAGGAAGATGGACAGATGTATTATTTAAAATCCAATGCCGTGTCTGAAACTAGCTCAGGATTACAGAGTTTTACTTTATTTTATCTTACTCTGGAATTTCTCAAGGGGAAGCCTCACCCTTTGATCAGCCGCCGCGTCGTCACTGTGCCGAAACTGAAAGCTTTCAAGCGGCAGGATTTATGAAAGTAGGAGCTGCTGGGTGGAGCTGTAACGGAGGGTGATTAACCAACAAACAAACGAATGAACCAATGAACCAACACATAATGTGGATCTGAGCTCATTGTTGCTGGGTGGAGCTGTAACAGAGGGTGATTAACCAACAAACAAACGAATGAACCAATGAATAATGTGATCTGACCTCATTGCATGCTGATTCACACACTGCTTCATGACCATGTGGGTGGATACAAGAGTGAGGTAGGGACACAACTTAATAATTTAAATGCAAAAGTCTATTGTTTTGGGGGGGACATGGATGAAGTATATGTTCCTTCATCTATCCCTGGTTCCTACCAAGGCCATAGGTTTGGTTTCATCATTCATCCCTGACCCCTCCAAACGCACACTGTACTGCCACCATATTTACAGGGACGCGTCCTGACGGTCCATACCCAAATCTACACCCTTGGTTTCTACGCCCCTGGCTGAATGTCTGATATGTCAGGTTTAATGTAAGGTGGCCCCCACCCACCTTGATGTACATGGTGTGTATATCATGATGCCTCATGCAGGCATGTTTGGGAGGGAGCCAGTCAGAACGTGGCTCCAGCTCTCGGAGCAGTACTTAAACAAGCCACCCACCCCATCCCAAACCTTAATGGGACACCAGACAGACAGTCTGAATTGACTGCCCCCCCCACCTCCCCCTCCGTAGGAAGACAAATGCACTCCCCCACCCTCTCCCTATTTTATTGAGGTCTCCCAGACGTGCCCCCCCCGGTCAAACTGAATATATTAAGCCCATCCCTGCCAACGCCGCATCCACCCCCACCCGATCGTCAGACCGTTTTGTAGACTACTCTGTCCCAAACCTGATGCCTCTCCAAGCGCTCGCTAACCCCAAAGTTGCCGTCCCCTTCAGACAATCTCCTCTGTCGCCTCTCAGGCGCATGTTCGAGGGCTTCCTGTCAGACAGGAAAAGGCATTTAAGTTTCTAACATCAGGACCTCGTTATCAATAGGCTATGATTATGAAAATAAATGAACATGCCTGCACATTTATTAGCGTGAATGAGTGTCACCGCAAGACAATCGGCTTCATATCGTACGAATTAAAGCGTTTGGCCAAGAATCCAAATAAACGGCACGCGCTTGTAAATTTAATTAGGGTATTTATATGCTGTTTCCTTTCATTGCGTTTCTGTATGTTTCGGTATCGGGCGTATTGAATCGGCATCGATCGCCAGCTGCTTCCCGCCATCACATGACTGGCTACCGCGCAGAGTGACGTCGCAGAGCTGTAATGTGCCGCCCTGCTTATGAATGAGTGGGGTAACTAGTTAGCGTGTTGCCACCTTAATCCCAGAGGTGATATTCTCCCGGTCCCAGCTGACTGCCCCGGGGTCATCTAGAGTGCCCAGACAGACCGTGCCGTGACCTGTGTCTGTCTGCAGGCTCGGGGTCAAACCAATCCCCCAGCCCCACCCCCCCTTTGTCGATACAGCCTGCACTTTCATTCCTCCTCCAGCCCGCATGTAAACACCGGCTTCACCTTCACAGCAAAGCAGGCGGGTGAACACCAGGCTCATAACCACATAGTAAAATTACAGGGTCTGAACACACCCACCTCAGGATTTGTTTGCTCCTGATCAAGTCTGCCAGGTGGAATCCCCCCCGCCCCCTGCACACACACACACCCAAAATGTATTTCTGGCTACAGGCCTAGTGAACACAATTTTGTCTTTTATCAGACAAGCATGGTATGTTTTGTGCTGAGAATACAAGAAGTCTGTGGTGTGGGGGCCCTGTATATGTAGGATTTTCCCTCCTGGAGTGTTCCTTGGGTATTGTTATAACTCTTTTCTTTTTTGTTGTGTCTCGACAGAAGATGCTGGATCTGGTTTGTAAGGTGAGCTTCAGAAGAGATGAGCCTCTTCTCTTACCCTGCTCATACTCTGTCTCCCTGGGAGAGCCCGCATCTTGTTTCACCACCCTTACCGATTTGCTGTGAAGATCAGAGCTGGCTGCTTCTCCAGTGGATAATTATACTTTTAAATACAACTAAGAAAAAGTTAACCAGGCATGTAAGTAATTGGCAGCAACATGAAGGATGGGTAAGTATTGAAAGAAGAACATTCACTCTGTTTTCAGGGTCTAATGTTTTACGCCGCAAATGGGGTCACCTAAGCCGTTGGTTTCATAATTCTATTCCCACTATTTGAGCATTTCTTAAATTATCACTCTTCTTTGAGGTGATAAAATCTTTGAAAAGAAATGTGTTTTGACACCAGCCTATTTTTACACTCTGCCAGAGAATTTAACACAGCTCCCACTTTGCCGTGAGGTATAAGCGATCAGGATCTACCAGCTTTGTAATGACAAACCGCAGCATGAAAGCACTTTTCTGGAGAGTGGCAGAGAATGTTAAAGCACAGATTTAATTGATCCCCAGACTACACAGGCAATGACAACATCTAACTAGGAGGATTAAGAGACTGCACAGAGGCGTGCCAGTATTTAGTTATATTAAAAACACCTTCATTTTCACGCCGGCATATGCAAGGCCAGACCTCTGTATCTCCCAAGGGGTCCTATGTTTCCTGTACTACATTCTGTTTCTAACCAACAAAGCAGCTATCCTGATTCCCTCTAACAATATTTGGCGATTTTAACAATGAAATGATTTTATCTTTCATCTCTTTTATCTCTGATGTAAGCCATGTGTTGTAGTGTTATGAGCTTAGTAGTGAAAACTGCCGTTCTGTCTGTTTATTGTAGCAACCGTCATATTTGAAAGAAGTGTAGTCTTTTTCCAAAATCATGTCAATAAAACTTTTTGAAAATGCACTCTGTTTGCCTTTCTCCTTCATTAAAAAAACCTTGCTAGTGGGGTTGTTTGTGGTATAAATGCATTATTATTGATTTCCAATTTCCCAAAAACGGAAATGTGCCGGAAAGAAAAGACACGGCAGATGATCACAGCAGCCGAGGGACGACTTGGTACTCGACGCCGTGCATCCGGACACTCGGATCGTTACCGGGTCTGACTGGATATTGGGGTGTACTCCTCCCGGCTTGTACTCAGAGCCTGTTCCTCGTAAGCAGAGGGGAGATGATCTTGGCCTTGCCACCCACTGAGCTGCATGGCATCGAGCACAGGCCACCCACAGAGGCTCCGCTGAGCTGTGACACAGCTCCGTATGCGGGCTCACCGAGCATGGCGGATTCCACCGCGTTCACGGGGATAAACTTCAGGGTGGGAGATCCTTTCTGAAAGGGGCTTGGGAGATTTCAGTCGAGACAGCTCTCCCTGCACCCATCTCCATCCCCCCCAAGGCACCGGGTTCCTTAGACCCCTTTCCGAAACCTCTGGTATGGGGTCAGGCCAGAACTCTCACTGTATCCGCCCTCTGACGAGGCAGGGTGCCATTTAAGGAGGACACCGCTGTGAGGAAGGTCTTTATCAAATGCAACATGAAATGACTGTAATACTATAAAATTAATGGATGCGTGTCACGCCGCCCTGAACAGATGCATATGCAGTCCGGTGGCTGAAATGAACAGATTAAAACGCGTCCGGCTGAAGTGGAGAAAAGGCCAGCAAAATGGGAAAATGTGCGGGGGGCTCAGCGGGGGCCACGTGGGTGTCGTTTTGGGAAAAGACGTGCTATTTGTACCCACTTCTAATTAAGGACTTTAGTCCCAACTATTATTATTTAAGAAGTTTGGGGGAGTTAAATGGTTAAATTCAGAATGCTACAAAATTGAACCAAAGTCAATAGTTCTGCAATATTCCCAGCAAAGGTGAATTTCTTAAAATTCTTAATTTTCTTAAAATGTATTTATTTCGATCTTGATAACCTGTCATACTTTGTACTATATGCTCTCTAATTCATCTATAAAAATTGCCTCTCAAATTATATGATGAGCCTTTGAAAGACCTACTAATAATCTAAATGACAGTTTTGATCAATTTTAATCCTGTTCACTATATGTTCTATGATACTGATTCAGTTCTTGAAATCCTACCTGGTTCCCGACCTCCACTGGGCAGGCATGTAATGTATGTTTTATGTGCTACATTGTGTACTTTGCTCCCTGAAGGAAAAAAAGTGCTGAAACCCTTGAAACAGCCAAATGCACGAGACGCACCACACATGCTGTTTTCGGTAGACAACACAGTACTCATTTTCACCCCCCGTAAACCTAAGAATGGTACATTCCAGGTGTACCTGGTGATATGGGTGGAACACGGCTCATAATCCTGAAGTACATTGGAGAGGCATTAAAATACTTACCCTGCCCTCAAGGAAAAGAAAATAACGTCAATTTAGTCTATAATGTAGAAAAATTCTCCCAGGTAATACATACATAATACAGATTCCATTGGTAAGCCTGTGTCTATTACTTGCCTATAACCATCCAAATAGCCTTCCTGAAGAAAATCCAGTGCAGCCGTAACTGGCGCAAGCAGCAGCATCGACCGTGGCACTGGAAATGGTCAGGTAAAACGCAGTAAGGAACCTACCCCTTCCGAGGTGAATGGCTCAGTCATTCACAGGGTCCTAGGATGGCAGCAGACTGAAGACACAAGCTGGAAGGACATCGGTGATATTTAACAACTATTTTATATAGTATAACGAACTATATGTTATGCCACAAGAGCAAACCGTTATCTACCATAAAAATATATATATCACGTGAATTTATATAAATGTATTTACAGTGCAACTGCACTAAACTTAACTGGATGAGTAAAGAGCCTTTTTAAAAATGCCATTTTCAATGACTAAAATTTCTTTTAAAAAAGTAAATAATGCATCTGGTTTAAAATTAAGTGATAAGATTGTATAGCATACACATCCTTTAAGAAAAACTATATAAAGCTTATTTTTTTATAAGTTTAGTTAAAATTGTATAAATTGCGGTATAGAATAACTGAATAATAAATTATTCAGTGTTTTTCCTGAGTCAAGGGACTATTAAATAATCGTTAAGTGAAACAGTTAAACATAAATTATCATTTTCAGAAGGCATGAAGAAGCAGTGAAAGGCGATTTTTGTTTTATCGTGGAAGATGTAGATGTCAGGATATGGGCGAGGCTGACTGGAATGGGAGCCGCAGCGTAATGGGGCAGTGACACATGCTGGAGAGGGGCCGACCCACTGTGCAGCGTCTGACAGAAAGCGACTCGGCCTACGGGTAACATGGAGCCGATCTCTCTCCGCGCTGCGGTTTGTCACCAAATATCTAATGAACAATCCTGGTTCACAGAAACCCGCTGCGTGGAACACCAGCTTAGCACCCCCCCCACCCCCCCTTAAAGGAATGGTTTAAGCCCAGTCCTGTTCTCCGTGAGTCTTACATGCAGACCTAATATGTGTCCTTTTGTTCCACGTACCCTCATGCGAAGCGATATGGGAAGACAGGCCACGAAAAAGAGTGTCGAGCGGAGCTTCAGAATGCGTGTCGAAGATCAGCAGGAAGACTCTTTGTGATACCCGGGAGTTCGTTTAAATGACAATGATATTAGGGCAAACAGAGATCGTCACATTTATGGCAAACATATGATTGTTCTCTTAAAAAATACTTAATAGAATGTTAACAATGGAAGTTAATTGTGTAGTCCATTAAAATGCTCAATACAAAATGGTGAGGTCACTCACTGCCTCCACCAGAACAGTGGGAGTTTGAAAGTATATAATTTAATTTAGAATAAAGATGTCGGTCTATACGCTGACTACATGAGAGCTGACGTCTGCTATGTGTGTTTCTGGGTGACTTAAAAGCCACTTTAGTATGATTCATGTTAAATCTGAAGATTGCTTAACGTTTCTCATCAGATTATTTCTGTTACAAAACAGCACATATGTGAATATGTAATGTAAGTGGTCTTTATTTTATATAAGGAAAAATATCTGTATACATTGAGTTAATCAGGACCTGATCCACCCTGTGTAATCTGATTAGTTAAGAATTGCATGTCACAATTTTGTTTGCTGCTGATCCGACTGCTCTCTGTTTTTAAACTACTCAGGCAGTATAGTTTATTCGCTTACATGCTGATCCAGGATCAGATGGCATGATCCCAAAGCTGACCTCGGCCATATTGTGCCACAAACTGATCTATCCTGGGCTCCCTACTTGAGGGTGCTATTTGAATTTTAATTTCACCATCGCTGCCAAACACAAGTTCGAGGGCCCTCTCTCCATAGACAGTCCTCCCATCCCCACCCAGCTAGAAAAAGGCTAATTATGACTGGAGATGTGAGGGTGGGAGTGCAGTCTGTCGTGCAGCAGTGAGTGCTTCCGGGTTCGAGACAGCGTGAGCAGGAGGTGGGCCAGACCCGTGCATTTATCTTGCATCTTGGCCAGCTCGCTTCTGCCATGCAGAAACGTGTGCAGCCGTCTTCACGGCGATGGCTGCAGCACGGCCACTCGGCAGAAACATCGCTGCCTATTGTCTGACAGCAGGGGGCCCCGTCGCTGAATGTCACCGAGCGGATGTCGTGGGTATGGAGCTGTTTGGAGAGAGGTGGCCGGTCCGTTCATCTGACAATGCAAAGCTGGAGGCTCATTCTCATAAAGGACACCTGGTGTTATATACACAGAAAGTTACGGAAGCACTGCACACACTGCACACACTGCACAGTGGCGAGGCACACGCTGACTCTTATCCAGGAGCCTGGTGCTGTGGGTCTGAAATGATGACCTATTTCTGATTTCCCACTCTATGTAAAGATTTTTGGTGTGTAGAAACTATTTACGAGAGCTCTCCTCTGTAAAATGAATAAACGTCACACTCTTTTCTCTTAGCATTTTAATACTTTTTTTACAGAATACACCATTTTTGGGTTGCAAGTGACTAAAATATATGACCATTTATCTATCCATCCATCCATCCATCCATACATACATACATACATACATACATACATACATACATGCATACATCCATACGGGGGAACATCATGGACAGGATTGTAGAAAAAATGTTTCAAATATCTCACAAAAATGAAGGTAATCTAAGCATAGAGCATTTCCCTTTAATGTGTGATATGTGTGACTGATTTGTAATTCCCTGGGTTAACAGTTCAAATCCTGACCCCATTCTCTGTGTTTGTAGATGTTCTCCTGTTGTTCTAGATGTACTCCTGTTTCCTAGCAGAGTCCAAAAACACACGAGTAGACAAATTGGTATCTGTAAGTCACCCAATGTGTGTGTGTGTGAGTGAGTTTGTGTACTGTGTACTGTGTACTGTGTAGTGTGTAGCGTGCTGTTCCCCTGCCTCATGCCCCATGACGGACCGGCATCCCGTCCGGGCTGCTCCCCTGCCTCATGCCCCGTGAGGGACCGGCATCCCGTCCGGGCTGTTCCCCTGCTTCATGCCTTGTGCCACCTGGTACAGGCTCCAAGCCCCTCATATCCCTGTACTAGATAAGTTGTCGGAAGGTGGATGCGCATTTTTTAAAAGTTGTTTAACCGGTACAATTTTTAAACATATGTATGTTTGACCTCGATTTACTAGAAAGCTAAAAAACATGCTGGCACTGTTTCAGAAATGGGTTTATAAACATTGCCGGGAAGGGTGCAGGGAGACAGCGCCTGCACTTGGGGAGCCAGTGAGGGGGCAGCATCGGAGCACGGTTCCGAGCACTCCGTCTAATTGGAGCCCCGCAGTAACACGGTGACCTCCACGCCAGCACGGTACTGACGGTCCATAATAGCCGAGACGCCAGATTTGTAAAACGAGCAAGGACGGAGGAGTGGAGATGAGAGCGGTGGGGGGCAGGGTGCTCAAACCATATCTAATGCAAATCTCAGCTTTGCGAATTAAAGGGATTTCATTGGGATTTTTTTTGGCCGTACGGAATGCTTACCAAATCTGCTGTGATTATGGATGTGAGCCTCTTTCCTCATAAAGGGCTATTGTCTATCTTTTCTTATCACGAAAAATATTAAGTACATTGTTTTGGAAGGAAAGGAATTAACAATGTACATCCTATTGTCAAGAGTGATGAGTAATTATACACATAACAGCTCATTGTTAGAATTATGTTTGGTTTTCCGGAATAACACCATAGAAGGTGAAATGGAACATGCTATTTACACGTTTGCCTTTCCTGTGTTTTTCCCTGTTAGCAGTGCGTGTTAAAAGCGGCACAAGGTGGATCGCCACAAGACTGGCGGCCGGGAGGATTGGGAATCTTTGCCAGAGAAGGCCAGCGGTGCAATATGGCCATCCGCTTCTCGAACATTCAAGCTTTAGGACCTGGGGAGCGACACCTGGCTGCTGGCTCTTTGCTGGGCGACATTAGCATCACGGCATCTGACAGACGTTTGTTTCAGATGAGGGCTAACAAACAGAAGCCTAGTGAATGCTTCGTTAATGGTTGTGGCCCAAAATGAATCCAGGAGAACAGTTCAACAAAGCCCGTTAGGCTAACACAAATAAGGATTCCCACTCTTCCACCACCCTCTTAACGTTTTCCTCACATTTAGTGATGGATGGAATAAGATGCATACATAAGAAAACCAATTGTTTTCTGTTTCCATGCTTAATTTAAATATATGCAAATGAGGTCTTCCTCTCCTGGCACAAGTCCAGGTACCTATGGCAACGATGCCTTGCCGGGGGCTCCATCACCCCCTCCCCCATCAAGGGTAGTCCTTGCATTTCTCTGCACTTTCTATTCCTCATCCCTCTTTTGTTTATGCGGGATGCCAGGGCGTCTCGTCTTTGGCGCGTGATGACAACAGTAGATGCACCTTTGAAGGCATCACTGTCAAGGTCAAGGGCAGGCTGAGGGAGACACTGGGATCTCCCCCTGCCCGGGCGGTCATACAGGGGCACCCGGAATCACATTTACTGCTGTGTCTCATTAGACAGAGAACACTGGGGGCTGGTGACGCTGTAAATGTTCTTTGTCGTATTTTTAATTGCAAGTCAAGGAACGCTGGCTGTCGGCCTTTAGCCGAAGACGACCGTTACAGCGGCAGCGGCTAGCCAGATACATCTGTATTAGCAATGATAAATGCTTCTCGAAAAATTCAAATAAACACCCAACTTTCATAGCCATGCGCTAATGAGATTTCCTGTTTGAGTCACTATAAGCAGCTAATGATGCTCTTGTTAGCTAATTACAATAGGTAATGAGATCGGTTATTCATGGAATCGCTCGCTTCACATTATTAGAGGTTTACTGCTGCCTTCCCACAACAATGACAAAGTGAAAAGCTAATCTGCAAGCGTCTCCCTTTGCTTCTGAATGCGGGAAATGGCAGAAACATGGATTTTGCGTTACAGTGCCTGCCCCTTACTGCCCCCTAGAGGATGGTCTATAGGCTGATACACCAAAAATTCATCCTGAAAAAATGAGGACGGTAGAAGATGAACTGTGGAAGACAGCAACAGATTTTGCAAGATAATGTGAGATAATATACGAATCGAAGGTGTTTCCATAACGATATAAGTTCGACATAGTCAGATCATTTATAACTAAGATGGGTTAGTCTGGAATGGCTTTTGATTGCCGAATTAAAAAAATAACGTTGATCTATAGTCCACTGGAACACTTTGGTAATGCGCATCAATACATAAAACCATAGGCAGTACTATTTGATAGGTCGATATTTTTAAACGTTTTTAAATTAAATATCATTAATAAAATAAAATGAAATAAATAAAGCTGTGTCCATTTATAATATTATTTTTGCTTTAAGTATCCTGTACTTGCACATAAGATAAGTACATTGAGCATGATATTTAACAGGACCAAGAGGCATCAGTCATCAAGGTCAAGTTCAGGACAACCTCGGCAGGGCGGACTAATCTGCATTATCTGGAGGGGAAGGGTGTGCGGGTCTCTGCTCAGGTTCTGCTCTGAATCCCATCTCCTTTGCTCTTTCAGGTGTCAGCCAGGTGTGGAGACTAAGACATGCAGTTTTGAGCGTTAGGTTTCACCCCTGACCATTAGCAGATTTGAGTTTTTTACCTCCGTACTCATTTTAAATTAAAATCCTTTCTAATTAATCTCTTTGTTTGTAAGAGATTTAAGCGTTTTCCCCTTTTATTTCAGGTTATGAACTCATATTCGGTGCGTTCTGCTGTATTCTGGATGTGTAGAGAGATTATGCGGTAAAATGTGTGAAAACATTTCCAAAGTTCTGACATATATATCTGTCACTTATCCATCTGTGTTGTTATTGAATTTATTCATATTTTAAAAATCTCCAGTTCCACTTCTATAAATATCTAAAATATAAAAAAGCTTTCCAGGGCTTCCAGTGAATCTGCTACGTCAGCGTATGGCTGACAGATACACAGCCACGAGCTCCAGTCTGACAGTTGATGAAGTTATTCCAGCGACTGGGGACATCTCAGAGACAATCCTGATGATTCTGCCTGTTTCCTACCCTCCGATGATGATGCGCAGGAGAAATCTGTAGTGACCATGCCTTCATCAAATAAAGACAAGACAGAACGACCATAAGTTCTGGGATATGGAATTCCGGGATATGGAAGTGGGGAATCTAGTATCCCTCACTAGAAAGAGGTCAAGGGTGTCTGAAACACATTTTTTAACCAAACATCTAAATCAGAGAAAAATCTGTCTTGTGATATTCATTAATCTCTTAGGC
>JAODKC010000127.1:57846-81602 GCA_026777985.1 Mormyrops attenuatus | reverse complement strand
CCCCCCCCCCCCCCCCCCCCCCCCCCCCCCCCCCCCCCCCCCCCCCCCCCCCCCCCCCCCCCCCCCCCCCCCAATTACAACCCTCCCCAATTCCCCATAAGTTACGCGCATGGGTGTAACAAAAGACTACTCAGGCTTTGGTTCGATAGACGATTCAGGGCTCACGGACCAATACACTCACAGTAAATTCAACAAAATAAGACAGGAAACAAACTAAAATCTCATTTCTTTTGTTCCTTTTTAGCCATGTTAATGTACAAAAATGTTTTAAAACCATTCCTTTTTCTTTCAGTTTTTTCCTCAAGCTGCAGACTACAGAACCATCCATCCATTTTCTGAAACTGCTTCTCCTATCCAGGGTGGAGGTGGGTCCGGAGGCTATTCTGAGGCGAAATGCAAAAATAAAATCTCAAAGCAAAACTGAGATTATGCCTATCGCGCCCTCTTGCGTTAACATTAATAAACGATTTCGTGCCACCGTGCACCATTACACCTCTACAATGGTTTTTGAGTCGCGAAATATCGTTATCGCAGTGTTATACCCCTAGTGATTAGAATGGCATCATGGCCATCTAATCTCATCTGAACTCTTTAGACCTTAAGAAACAGAGAATATGGCAAACTTGGACAGGGATGCTTCGAGGGAGATGGTGTCCCATAACTGTAATGATCAGTACGCAAACATACAGCCGTGGAAAAAATGAAGAGACCAAAGCACAATTTTTTGTGTCATTCATTTCTCAATTTGAATTATGTGTGTGTGTGTGTGTGTGTGTGTGTGTGTGTGTGTGTTTTTGCAAACTCCGGCCCGATTGTTCCCTGTTTCTCCTTAATGAAGGGCTTGTTCTTTGCTTCATGGGACTTCAGTCCTTCTCCTAGGAGCCTGATGCAAACTATCCTAGCAGTGCACTTTACACCTGCACTTAATGTTCCCCGTTCCTTTGGAAGGTCACTCGATGTCATCCTACGATTCATGAGAAACTGCCGGATAAGTTGACAGTCAGGATTTAAAAATGCAGATTTGTTTAAAATATAGAGTGGTCTCTTATTTTTTCCCCCTGGTCGTAGATTGGTTTTAGTTGGAAAAAGAGTCAGAAAGTGAAAGTTAAGGACAGCACAGGCCAGAAGGGCAAATCGGCAGTGAGTTCCTGGTATCATATCCCATCATATCTAGGGTGATTTGCATACCGTGCCACCATACCAGCTTGATGTGAGAGGGACCAGCCAGAGATGTACAGAGAAAGTGGGTGGAGATCTTTCTTCTGATGGTCCGAAGAGTTCTTCCCGTCAGGGTGGACGTTGGTGGTTTCCCTTCAGGCAGACAATGCCAAACGAGCCTTAGGAATTTCCTGGCTTCAAACTTTGGCCAGCATGCAGTGTGAAAGCCAGCCAAAGGCATGGGTGCTGCTGGATAGGACTCAAAGGCTGCGAGGTCGCGACACGACAAGCGACAGCACCTTCGCATCCCACCAACTTGAGCCGTAACTTGAGTTGAGCTACAAAAGAGAAGCCTGACTGCACTGGGAACTGTGAGGAGAAAATAAGGCAGAGCTACCTAATGACCCACTGAAGATGCGGCCCAGGTCGGCAAATCCTTCACAATATGCTGCCTGCATGTGACACCACAATTGTCATGTTCTATTGGCCCAGGATAACAAGGGTGTCCTTGTTATGAACACGAAGTGCGACGATACACAGTAGCAGAAGCCACAAATCACCCTGGACTACAACTCCGGCAAAGCAAGGGGCCTGACATGTTTGATACGGTGACAGCAAAGTACAACAGCAAGAGTGCAATGGCCTGTTGGTGCTGTTTCACAGAAATGTTGATGTATTCACATATAACTCTCACATCCCCTGGACTAAAACAATCCTGTGGAGGGTTTATGGGAAATTGCATCGATGTCTTATATTACTACAAAGAATTGACAGGATCTTTGCTGGTACCTGGATCTAGTGGTGAAGCTGGTTGCCACAATACATGGCATATCTTTACATTGTCCAGATCAACCTCAGCAGACACAAGTGCTGGGAAAAAATATTCAGATATGCCCCCCCCACAGAACAGTATTATC
Organism: Mormyrops attenuatus; assembly: GCA_026777985.1. Lineage (NCBI taxonomy): Eukaryota > Metazoa > Chordata > Actinopteri > Osteoglossiformes > Mormyridae > Mormyrops > Mormyrops attenuatus. Next base: position 79,527 of record JAODKC010000127.1, on the reverse strand, counting down.
AGGGCCAAACTCAAGAGAAAAAAACACATGTATTTTTTGCCCAGCAAAAAAAACATGTGAGATGTGTGGAAAACATTGTTTTTGTAGAGCTGAGGGTCTAACTTTGTGTTTCTGGGGAGACATTTTATTATTATTATTATTATTGTTGTTATTATTATTATTATTATTGAACAGTTGTAACAAAGAATTACCTGCAAACTGTACTGGATAAATGTCTGGAAGATGGATGGAAATGTAATCATTGAGTAATCATCATCAAGTTATTAAATATAGCATTTAAAATAATGACGTTATTTTATATTTTCTTCATAAATAAAAGTGGTTCTGCATCTGTTTGGCTTTATACTACACTAGTGGCCAGAACTGGGGAAACATCTAGCATGCTTGGCATTGGGGCTTCAGTTTAAAATTTACTACACAAATTTCTGCAGTAATGTTTATAAGCAAAGAATGTTTAAAAATATCATACACTGGAACCGAAGCAACTGGAATAAAGTTCTGCGATCTCTAAAAATTGGAGGCGTTTCCACAATTTTGGCCATTACTGTATTTGTATCCGTTTCAGGCGTCCTGACATCCTGATGCATTAACTCACGGTCCACTTGTGCTTTGCAATACTGCCATCTAGTGGGAACAGTTTCTTCAAGAAGAAAATCCCCCGCTTCCTGGATTGATGAAGGCAAGGCTGGAACGTAAGAATATTTCATATTAGCCGACTGGGCGAGTTCAATAAAAATTTACTAAAAAGTTATTTTCAGTATATCATTTATTAATTTCCATAAAAGATTTACTGGGACAGAGACATAGGTGGGTAGGATAGAGACATAGGCAGGCAGGATAAACACATAGGCAAGTGGGACAGAGACATAGGCAAGTGGGACAGAGACATAGGCGGGTAGGATAGAGACATAGGCAAGTGGGACAGAGACATAGGCGGGTAGGATAGAGACATAGGCAAGTGGGACAGAGACATAAGCGGGCAGGAAAGAGACATAGGCGGGCAGGAAAGAGACATAGGCGGGCAGGAAAGAGACATAGATGTTGAACGTGTTCTTGGTCATTGTGTTGATGAAGCTTTAACTTTTTTGCCTCCTTCTTGCGTTTTCCTCACTTGTCAAAACAGGGTGAGCATTTGCTATTTCATCTTTGACCTCTCTTTGGTAGTTTGACCCAAATTGGCCCTCACCGTTTCTCTCCTTTTTTCGGACCAAGCGAAACTGTGCAGGTAGAAATACTGCTGTGTGCTCTCAGCATTCAGGACACCGCTGTCAAGTTTCTAAATTACTAAAATAGATTTATAAATAGATTAGGGAATTACTGCACAAAACTCAGTTGTGCAGTACAAAATTTTTAAAGTGCAAGGATGTGACATGACATTTCTATACCCTTATCCTGGTTGGGGTTGTGGGGGGGCTGGAGTCTATCCCAGGCAGCATAGGGCACAAGGGAGGGGTACATCCTGGATAGGACACCAGTGTATCGCAAACCTCATACACCAACACAGTCAAACACCACGAGCAATTTATGGACACAGACGAGCCTGATTGTCTGCGGCAAGAAACCAGAATGGCTGTTAAACACCCACATTCAGTATAAATTCATTCCAGTTCTTTAGCATATACATAGAACAAAAAGGAAAATCACATTTTTAAATACAACTAAATAACATATTTTGTCTGTGACTACAAAAGTGGCCAGCAAATCCCAATTTCATTTCACTGCCCATTTCACTGCTATGTTGAAATAACTGCCTCATCTATGCCCTCTCCTGGTTAACAAGGAGAGTGTCCAACATTCCACGTCTTGCATAGAACCACAGACAAAAAACTGTCAGAAGGGGAATCCTTGACCCAGTTCTTAACCTCTCATGTGTCCGCGTGCGGCACACAGTCATCCTGCACGACAGCATCATGTCTGTCTAATACATGGTGGACTGGCTGGTGAAACCACATTAGCAGCAAAGACCACACTCTTGGGTCATTTGGCTTTTCTCCTCTGCTTTCCAGGGAAGTAGAATAACAAATGGTGAGGTCATTCAACAAGCTGAAAAGACACAGAGAGAAAAGATGTCTGGGAAGACATTAAGTCCATCCACCCTCCAGACACTGCCTGCCTATCTCAGGGCACATATGCATACATTTAGGAGTGGGCAAAGATAGAATGCAAATGCATTTTAAAATACGATACCAAATTGCCTAATTGTAAGTATATCAAAATAAAATATCCAAATACAGTGGAGTCTCGAGTTACGACCGGCCTGACATACGAAGAAGTTGAGTTATGACCAAAATTTTAGTTTTGACTTAAGACCAAAGTCTCAGCGTCAGGCTGAGCCCAGATACGCCTGTTTGTGGGTGTCATTTCAGTCAGTATAGGGCTTTATATAATTAATTTCACTAATGGCCCCAAAAAAGCTATAAAAGAAGCTAAGGAAGGAAGAGAAAGTAAATGAAGAAATCACAATTGAAAAGAAAAAGGAATTTGTGCAGAAATATGAATGGGGTTCGTGTGACCAAGCTCGGTAATATATACGGCATGTCGAAATCCAACATCTAGACAATCTTACAAATCTCACCTTCCATTTCATCCTTCGCCTCCTCCCTTCCTGCAAGCCAAAGATGTCAACTTGAATGATGAGTACAGTATGAAATTGCTGTTTCTGGTAGGCTAGGCAAATTTTATAACTTTTTGGTGAGTACACTGGGAAAATTATTGGCGTTTCTGGTAAATTACGCACATTATCAACCCTTTTTATTATGAAAAGGTTAGGTGACAGGTGCTTTGGGAGGTTCGGAACACATTATGGGTATTTCCATTATTTCTTATAGGAAAAATATTGTTGACTTACGACCAACTTGAGTTACGAACAGCCCTCACAAATTAATTGAGTTCGTAAGTCAAGGGTCCACTGTATAGCAGATACTGCAAGTATTAAAACAAACTATTGTATTTTTGTATTTTAAAAATATTAAAAATACTTTTCCAAGGGAGCATGAAGTCATTTTGCAAACCTTCTGTCTGTTGACATATTTCATCCGTCCCTTCAGCATTACACTAACCCAGTTGATTAAGTGAACAATGCTTGAGAGCGAAGCTGTTATCTGCCTAACGAGGTGTGCCATAAATCCCACATGCAGACAGTCAACAGATCAAATATTCTGACTTGCCTGTTACATCCCTGACCATCACAATTTCCTGTGATCACCCAGAAGAAGGCTAGTTTTAAAAATACCCAACAGCTAATGTTTAACTAACAGTTTGTTAATGACATATAATTGTATAATGCTTTAGTTACTTGGTGTTTGGTAACGAAGGACCTACTTTGCATCAGCAACTCTGACTCAGTCACAAACAAGTCATTCATTATCAGACACCTGATATCACCTTTTGTCCGATTCTGATGAGGCGAAGAATCCAGATGGAAGGCAGGAAGTGGAAGGCAAACAAGATGGAGGAAAGTCTGTATTAAGCTAGTTTAGATCGTATTACAAGAGAAGAATAGAAACAGAAAATCACAACCTATGTTGGACGCGAAGAAGAGACATTTCAGCTGAATTGAAAGACTTGCCTGCTTGATATAATACTTCCTTGTCTGAGTAAGCACCATTCACAGGCTCCAGGCATTATTTTGCATTTGCATTTGCATGCATCGTCAGGCAGTATTTTACAGTATTTTTAAACTGCAAAAATACAAAGCGCTAAAGTATTTTGATACAAAATATGAAGCCATTTTCATCAACCCTATGAAATACAAATTACAAAATTCTATTGTGTATTTGAAATAGATATTTATAATACATATATCATAAACACTGCCCATTCCTGCATACTCTCACACACTAAAGGCAATTTAGAGGCACCAATTAGCCAAACTGCATGTTCTTAGACTGCAGGAGGAAACCAAATAACCATCAAGAAACCGATGCAACATAGGGAGAATATACAGACACATGCAACACGGGCAGAACATGCAAATACACGCAACATGGGGAAAACATGCAAACTCTACACACACAGAAAAGACAGAGGTGGCTCTACTGCCCACTGAGCCACAGTGCGACATGAGTGATTATATCAAAAATCATCTACCAAGTACATTAAATTTTCACCATCTGATATCTATCCAGTTCTGTTCAATCCCCTTCATGCTAAGCTGAGGTTAAGTTCCTTTCTCTAGTGTCCTGGGCCAGTTTATTAACAGCAACATTTCAATGGTCCAATTTCATTCATTCAAACTGCGGAGCAAGAGAGGCAAAGATGGCAAGAAAAGAACATGGTCACTGTGAGAAAGAGTTTGGGAGCGGTTAGAGGAAGGGCTACATCCAACGCAGCGTAAGGTATTAATTGCATTATCGATATCCCATCAAGAAGAGATGGGATCGCATCACTTTAAGTGCTCCGTCTCTCTCCATGCCACAAACACAGCTGCCACGGTCACTGGGAGATGAAGGCAGGCAAGGATTTGCCATCCTAACAGCAGCTGGCAGGCGAGATAAGCTGTTTCTGGCCAAGTTAAAAGGCTTCTACTCCAGTGTGTGCAGTGAGAAAGGGAGGCCCGGCCTTAAAAAAGCCCCGATAAGATGTGCCCATGAAATATGTGTGGATTCTGTTGACTGTGACCTCCGTGGATGACAATCGGGTCCCTGGAGATAATGGGGAAGGTCAGGCGCAGCAGTAGCAAGCTGCAACAAGCAAGAGGTGAGTTCCCATCAGGGACTGGCACCTGGCCTTGTGTCCACGTTTGCTAAGTGACCAGGTGGCTTAGAGGCCGAGGCAGATTTAACAGTGTCATGTTTACAGAGTGTGGCATTTAAATAATTTAACAATGCAGTTTAATGACACTGCCTATATACTGTAATTCATATTACACTTCTAAGCTAGGGACGTTTTTTTAGAAAACTGAGCTGGACTCAAAAGAAAGTGTGGGCTAGTAATGATGTCCACATTCTACATTCTAAAATGCTTTTATTAATCATAACTGATGCCCGGGGTAATTTCAGTGTCCTTCATATTGATAACAAAGGCCCTAATGATAGGCCTGCTTCTTCAAAATTAATTACACCCCGAATCACAGGAGTCGTCATGCCTTGTGTGTCCATTAAATTAATTTTATTTAACTAAAAGTGAAAAAGCACATTACCTTGTTTGTACTAGGATACATCAGGGTTTTGTTTATGTTTTCCAAAGGTGCTATATCCAGCTGAGTACTCTGTGACGGGACTCTTTATATTCAACTGGTTGGATGAAATAAAATCTTGGATTTTTACTTTCTAGACCTGAACTGTCTACCGCTGGATATGTTACAACTGTGTTAAAATGCGATTGTTCAATATTAGGTTAATACAACGTCTCTAAATTTACTATCTGAGAAACACTAAACTACTATTGCAGTGGCTCTTGTCTTACAATAAACACAGATAGGGCTATTTAATCTAGCACTGAAAAACCACTATCAACGCGTTTATATGAATTAATAGCTTAGTTAACAATGTTCAGCAAGTTAACAGCAAGTTAACAATGTTCCAAATATGTTCTTCGTTATTCGTTATACTTTCACAAAGAGGATTTCGATATATTTTTAAGCGTAGGACAGTCACTTAGTGTATTTTTTTAGCAAATGTGAACAAGAAATAGCAAGTAGAAAAGAATACAGTTAGGCATATATTAGACAATTTAAGGCAGAGCATTATAAATGTCATTGCTACTCATATCGCCAATTTTACATTCGTCAGTCGTATATTTCACTTCTTCAGTTGCACATCCATTGTTCCGCGAACATATATAGCCTACATATCCCAGCAGCCTTTGGGACCAGCCATCTCATCACGTGTTCGCCGTATTCACGGAAGTCACGTGGGGTGGATCAGCGCCAGTACTTGTTGTTGTTGTTATCAGCAAAATGGCGTCTGGTGGCGAGGCCCCGGAATCATGGTACCTTGCCCTGTTGGGCTTCGCAGAGCACTTCCGCACGTCGAGTCCCCCTAAGATTCGCCTATGCGTGCACTGTCTCCAGGCTGTCTTTCAGTTCAAGCCACCGCAAAGGGTGGAGGCGCGAACCCACCTCCAGCTCGGCTCAGTGCTTTATCACCACACGAAGAACAGTGAGCTCGCCCGGAACCATCTGGAGAAAGCGGTGAGGGATAGGCTGGGAAATGCCGGGGATGCGGGAGGGAGGCGGGGGACGGAAAAGGCCACGCATACGATGCTCCATGACACTTTGCTGTAGTTTTACGAGAAAGTGCGGCTGGTCAGACATGCCGGCCTCAGCAGTATCTATGTTACCCATACATACGTGTGTGCATCTGCTTTCCGACCTCTCCAGGTACTACACTGCGTTTCAACTTGCTAGTCAGGCAGAGTTTAGCCTGCCGTAGCCTATTTTCAATATAAACTTAAATTAAAAAAATGCAACGTGGATACTTTAAAGTTACACATTTAGCTGCATTTGGCCGCATAGTAAGTATAACGCTCGCGTCACTTGCATTTTAACTTGTTGCATCGTTTTTTTTTGTAAGTAGTTGTGACATAAAATTTGTTTTCAAGGGATATGTGTGTTTTTAAGTGTGCATGTCTTTTAATCATTCTTCATCTATGATTATTTTTCCCCGCAGTGGATCATTTCACAACAAGTATCCTTTCTTGTCAAACTGTTCAGTTGTGTTTATCATTTAAGTAGCGGGTCATTATGCAAAATCAGAACCAAATATTTTAATTGACTATGTACTTTTTTTGTGCACGCAGTTTTATTGTGAATTTATCTGACTGAATGACCTAAAGATGGACTTCCCGTCACTTTAATGTTATTTAGATATTTCCGTTACTATGGAAAGAGGAGATTCCTTTACAGGATTTAACAGGTTCCTCAGTTTGAAGATGTTAAATTTGAAGCTGCAAGCCTTCTCTCTGAACTCTATTGCCAACAGGTAAGAGTTATTTTACAGAAATTTAAGCCTAAAAGTAAAATATTCTGCACAGTTGTTCTTTATTTATATTATCTTTCTTACATATGTCACATGTGTTAGAAATTGTTATAACAAAAAAAGTTGAAGTGTCATGTCTAAGTAATGACACGCTACTTTGTCTCTTTGCAGAATTTGGTGGACTCTGCAAAACCATTGCTGCGCAAAGCAATCCAGATCTCCCAGCAGACTCCCTACTGGCACTGTCGACTGCTGTTCCAGCTCGCGGTATGTCCAAGGTTTCCCTTTGGTTAGGTCTAGTGGGCTATATTGTCATACAATCCATATGGTGGAATGAAATAATGTTTACCTGGGATCAGGGTGCAACATACAAGCAGGTAACACTGGGAGGAATTTCACAGTCTTAAACATACAAAGACCAGTGTGAAACAGGAGGGGTGGACACAAGGGTTTATATTAGAGGTTGACTGATGGGGGTTTTTCAGTGCCCTATGCCATTTGTTTTGGGGTGGAGGGGCCAATGGGTGATATTAGGCGGTTTTTATATGTAGAAAACTAACAAATGAGTAACAGAACTGCTTAACTTTAAATATTTATTTAACATTAATAACACGCAAAAACAATAATAATTTAACTGTAGATATTAATCACACTTTTTAAAAGGGCATGCAGCATTTTAAAAGTAATAGGGAAAAAAAACAATGACTTATCACTCTTGCATTTCATGATTCAGTTTCTGACAAAAGTAACAGAGCAACGTGTTTAAAAATGGAGGTTGTTTCAGCTTTGTGGCGATGTTATTCATCAAGGGAAACTGATGTAAGTGGGAGGCGCTTAAATGAAAAATTATTGACACACCACAGCACACAATAACAAAATGTGTCCTCTGCATTAAGCTCATATGTGACATAGCAGCAGGCTGCTGTATTATTTAGTGCCTGTGGAGCAGTGCAGTGCAGTGCAGTGCAGTGCAGGTACCTTGCTCAGGGTACCTCAGTGAGAGAGAGACAGTTCTTTGGAGTATAATTTACAAAATGCTGATAAAATGTCCTCTTCAGGAAGGATAAAAGTAGCGTGAGTATGGAAGGAGTATGGAAGGAGTATGGAAGGAGTATGGAAGGAGTATGGAAGGAGTATGGAAGGAGTATGGAAGTATGAAGTAAAGTCGTGAGCAGAGTCGCGGTCATTCCTACATTACTGTGATTTTGACTTAGTGACCATTTCCCTTAATGATTTGGCAGCTATTCCAAAAGCAGGATTTCCCAGTTAGCTTGATAACGTAAGCCAAGCCTGAAACCTAATAGGAAAAGAGGCAAATGGCATTCCTGTTGGACAATCCTTACATTTGGCTTAAGTCATCTGGTTAATGAAGAAATCTTGCTTTATGGATTTGCCCTCTGGTCGCTGGAACTCTGTCATTAAACAAGGAGTGGTTGTATATGCTTTTAAGCATTATTTGCCCTTTAACCAATTATTTGTTAGTGCTTTGAAATGCAGTTGTTTCTGATGTGGTTGGTATGGATGATTCTCCAAAAGTTCAGGGTTATAAATCCTGAATGTGACCTATTGGTTTTTTTTTCCCCCTAGCAACTCCACACGCTGGAGAAGGATCTGGTGTCTGCGTGTGACCTTCTAGGTGTCGGGGCCGAGTATGCAAGGGTCGTCGGCTCTGAGTACACCAGGTGCCGCAGTCACGATTGTGATCATAATAATGTCAACAGTTCGTCACAGCACTGAAAATGTCCTCTTATTAAATGTATCTGTGGTCAGGAGTGACTGCAGGCACATTAGATTGTTTTGTGTAAAATCTGTGCTGTTTCTCTTTCCTCTGCAGGGCGCTCTTTCTCTTGAGTAAAGGCATGGTAAGTCTTTTGTCTTAATTAAACAAAGTGAATCGCGGGATGCTCTTTACAGAAGCCCCTTAAGACATAAAATGAAGTCTAAACGGGGATGCCTCTTTCCACTCTTTGCCTTTTCCTCTTATAAAGTGTTAGTGGAGTTGGCTAATTATATAATGATTTGGCGGCAGCCGCCACTGGTCGTCCTCCGAGTAACGCCGCTGTTGTGTGATGGTCTTCTCCAGCTCCTGCTGATGGAGCGCAAACTGCAGGAAGTGCACCCCTTGCTGACGCTGTGCGGCCAGATCGTGGAGAACTGGCAGGGAAACCCCATCCAGAAGGAGTCACTCAGGGTCTTCTTCCTGGTGCTGCAGGTGACGCACTACCTGGACGCCGGACAGGTGAGTGGCCCCGGGCGGACCTCGGCATTTCAGTGAGCGCGTTCGGGCTGGTTTTCACGTCGACCGCGCTTGCGGCTTTCGCACCGGCCAGGTGAAGAGCGTGAAGCCCTGCCTGAAGCAGCTGCAGCAGTGCATCCAGACCATCTCCACCCTCCATGACGACGAGATCCTCCCCAGCAACCCTGCTGACCTCTTCCACTGGCTGCCCAAGGAGCACATGTGTGTGCTGGTCTACCTGGTAAATCCCAGTCCTCTTTAATTAGGAAGGGTTCCGAATGCTGGTGGTTGTCTTATCGCTTCGCCTGTATGCGCCGCTGCCAATTCTAATGCAACTCCTTGGCTCGTCTTGCAGGTGACGGTCATGCACTCCATGCAGGCCGGTTATCTGGAGAAGGCGCAGAAATACACCGACAAAGCGCTCATGCAGTTGGAAAAGCTCAAAAGTATGCGGACCTGCTGTGCTGCGGTTTAATGTTACATTTTATTTAAAGGCACCTTACAAAAACAATCATGGATACTTCTGTATGTGTATACGTACATTCAGAATTACCATAATCAAATGAATTAAAAGGTACCTAAATAAAGTTAGAAATTAAAGTGAATAAGAAAGTTTATAAAGATGAGTTTTGAGCAATGATTTGAATGTAGAGAAACATTCAGTACTAAAAGTCATTATTTCAAATACAGACGCTCCTCTACTTACGAACGAGATACGTTCTGAACGGCTGTTTGTAACTTGAAATGTTCGTTAGTCGTTAGAGACTAAAGACTAAAGAACTAGGATGCTGGGAGTACGCACCGCACGCTGCTGTGCGGCGGGAGTAGTGGCCAGAAGTCATACTATGCGGAATTGGCGCACAGAAAAAAAAATGTTGATGTTGTGGACAGGAAACGGGAGCCCAACAAACACAATTTGGACTTACTGTCCTCTTCTTTCGTATGTCTGAAAGTTCGTAAGTTGAAAGTTCGTAAATAGAGGAGCGTCTGTACTGCATTTTGAGAGCCTGAAGTCACTCCAGCGCCCCCTGCTAACGGCACCCTGTCACTGCAGTGCTGGACTGCAGCCCCATCCTATCCTCTTTTCAGGTCATACTTCTGGAGCACATCATCATGTGCCGGCTAGTCACCGGCCACAAGGCCACCGCTCTGCAGGAGGTAGGCATACCGCCGCGGGCCTCAGGGGGGCACCGAGGGTGCAGGTACACTTCAGGCTTTGTTTGGGGCTGGTTTTTTGAGCAGGATCACCTTGTGCTTCCTTGAGTTATATTCCAAATGGCGTTTATCTAAAAATGTGCTGGTACAGATTTAATTGAGGACAGGAGGCGGGGTCCGGGACAGTCCGGTATGTCAGTGATTCAGGGCCCTGAGCGGGGAGGGCGTCTCTGAAGTCTCTGCATGTGTTCCTCGTCGCTTAGATCTCGCAGGTCTGCCAGCTCTGCCAACAGTCACCCCGGTTATTCTCCAGTCACGCTGCTCAGCTTCATACTTTGCTGGTAAGCACCCTCACACCCCCTTCTGTTTGGGGCACCCCGAGTTACGGCAGGGTTGCGTCTGACACGCTGATTTCCGCACCTTCCGCAGGGGCTGTACTGTATATCCGTCAACTGCATGGACAATGCGGAGGCGCAGTTCACCACAGCGCTGCGGGTGAGTCTCTGTGGCTGTGGTGGCGCGAGCATTTGCCTGCAGGTTCGAACGGGTGCCTAACGGAGTCTCTCTGGCAGCTGACCACGCACCAGGAGTTGTGGACGTTCATCGTGACGAACCTGGCCAGCGTCTACATCAGGGAGGGGAACCGACACCAGGAGGTCAGTGGATCATGTTTATAAGCCTGCCTGTGTGTGATTAAAGCCCAGCTATGCAGTATTATCTGGGATCTGGAATTTGATGGGTCAAGCACAATGGTGGGTAATTGATTTTAAAGTTTTTGGTTTTGTCTTTAAAGCTGTACAGTCTTCTGGAGAGGATAAACCCAGACCAAAGTTTTCCTGTAAGGCAAGTAAAACATCTTTCACTTTGTGATCCTGTACTGTATATACTGCTTCGCACAAGGCGGCTAATTTCTTATTTCCCAGGCTGGAAGGTGTTGGTGTTACTCCGCTGCATGTTTGAAACAGAGATTTTTTTTAAGAAATAAAGCAGAATTTGGAGCAAATACAGTCTAAATGAGAGAGAGGTTGCATTTTTGACATGGGTGGATTTTAAAAGTCCAGGCACCCGTGCATGTCAGAACGAGAAATGCGCTGGACCTCTAAAACTGATATGTGTCCTTCCCCCTGCACACGTGGCCCTCCTCTCCTCAGCTCGCATTGCCTGCGGGCCGCGGCTTTCTACATCCGAGGACTTTTCTCCTTCTTCCAAGGACGTTACAACGAAGCCAAGTAAGTCATCACCATCTTCCCCTCCTATTCCCCAATCAGGGGCGGTTTGTCCACATGAAGAGCTGGAATTTGTAAGCTCCTGCTGTGAAATGGAAATGAATCGCGTGAATGTAAGGCGACCGTTTAGTCCAAACAAGGGATCTGACGGGATGGACAACGACTCAGCAAGCAGCCGCGCTGCCCTGGAACAGAAGTCGCAGCATAGGCTGCTAATAATACCGGCGGATCGGCGGCGGCGGCTGTGGCATGGGGGGGGGCGACGTGAACCTTGTATGTTCTTGTGTTTCAGGCGCTTCCTGCGAGAGACGCTGAAGATGTCCAATGCGGAAGATCTCAATAGGCTGACGGCCTGTTCCCTCGTCCTTCTGGGGCACATATTCTATGTGCTGGGAAACCACAGGGTGAGCACCCCCCTGTGCAGGCGTGTCGGCGCGGTTCCATTTCAGGAGCTACAGTGCCAGTCAAAAGTCTGGACACACCTACCCATAGAACAGTGTATTTGTTCTGTCATCTACTTTTTAGAATAATTTTAAAAACATCAAAAGTGTAAATAACATATGGAATTATGTCCTGAGCAAAAAAATATTAAACAGAGAAATTAATTTGTTGGGGGATGGGGCAGCTCTGTCGGATGGGACCAAGGTTGCTGGTTCATATCTCGTGGTTGGCAGAGTGATCCCACCTTTGGGCCTTTGAGTGAGGCTTTTCCGGCTGCCTTGAAGGAGGTCTCGCATGTATGCTGAACACTAACTGGCCACTTTTTCTTCAATTTCTGGTCTAACCCCTCCAAAGCCATTTCTACTGTAAGTCAGGTGGCCTGGTCATGTGATGCGTTACTATCGCTCTCCTTTGTAGGTGGCCTGGCATGTCCAAACTTTTGACTGGAACTGTATATCAGTGTTGTATTAGACCCATTATTACTGTTGTATGTTAGTTCCAAAAAAACTACTGGCTTTCAATTTCTAGGGTGTGTTTGCCTGGTATGCAGTTCACCATAAGAAGCCACTATAGTCTTAACGTACCTTATAAGCTTGGTGTTGATCCGGCTGTTCCCTTCTGTAGGAGAGCAACAATATGGTGGTTCCTGCCATGCAGCTTGCCAGTAAGATCCCTGACATGTCTGTCCAGCTGTGGTCTTCAGCTCTGCTGAAAGGTGAGTATGAAGTAGTCTCTGTAGTTTTGTCCTGTGAGGTAGCTGTTGTAGACTGCCTGAAGTGCCTGCTGTGAGCGCCCCCTTGTGGCTGGGAGGTGTCATCAGCTCCATTTTTTTTCCTCTTGTCAGACCTGAACAAGGCTTGTGGGAACACGATGGACGCTCACGAAGCGGCACAGATGCACCAGAACTTCTCGCAGCAGCTGCTGCAGGACCACATTGCCGCCTGCAGCCTCCCGGAACACAACCTCATCAGCGTAAGTGCCGGAGTCGCGTGGTGCTGGGCCCGTGTGGCCGCGCGGGCTGGGCCCGCTGTTCAGCCTCACGTGGGATTAACACGCCCTGTGCTGTCACTCATTCTGCCCGCACTGCAGTCCAGCGTTAAGGCAGCCAAGGACACCCCGTCATATTTTCAACGGAATGACGACTATTTCAAGTTGATGATCATTGCTGTGCCTCAGTAAAGCTTGTTTTGTTACATGACATCAAGGTTGAATTAGGTCAGATGAGGTCTGTGTAAAACAGACAGGTTACTGTATATTTCATACTTTATCTCTTAATCAAATGCAGTGTGATATTATACTCTCATCATATCATGTTATATCTATGGGAAGTATGTGGATTTAAAATGCTCATATTTACATAGTCGCATGAAAGCAGTTGTGATACAGCTGGTGTCCTGTACAAACTCTTCCCTGGTGACACCCCTTTTCCGGTGCATTTTGGCAGTGGACTGACGGCCCCCCCCCGGTCCCGTTTCAAGCCCAGAACGGGCCCACCAACACCAGCCTGGCCAGTCTGCTGTGAAGTCAACTGGGACGATCACACTGTGAGAGGGTCTCCCATGCCAGCGAACTTGCAAACCCTTAAGGGCTCAGCGGTTTGAGTTTCATCTTCAGTTCTTCCAATGTTAATTTAAGGCTTGGTTAATTGTTGGAATTATTTGTGGGGGGCGGGGGGGGGGGGGTTGTTCAGGTGGCCCAGAAGTGTGCGCTTATAACGGTGATAAAGTACGAGTGGGGAGAAGATGAGCAGCACAGCAACCCTACCTCAAATGGACAGCCCCCCCCCCGCCACTGCGTGACATGGTACAACCCGCTTGTGGGAAGCCGCCAGCAGTACTGTGGCTGATGGGGATGGAAGAAACCAACAAAAACATGGAAGGGATGGAGCCGCGCTCACCAAGTGTGAGAGCATTCCAGCTAGGAGCTTGCTCTCAAGTCTGGATTGTGGCTGTTGACAATAGACTTCTTGGACTGGAAAGTCGTCAAAACAGCCACTTGCTGTCCTGACACTAGATGAACCTTCTGGCATTGCCCATCAGACTTTTTAGGTGGGGAGGACACCTTAACATCACTGAAACAGGTTGAATTTTAGACCATATTATACTTTTTTAATGTATGTAGTTAACTGTTGTGCTGCATATATGAACCTGGCTGTACATCACAGGTCAGTTTTACAAATTAATATTGCTGACAAAAGGAGAGATGCATACCCATTATATAATTAATTTATTTACATTTATATTTTTGTAACTATAGAAAAGGAAACAATTTTAGAGTTTTGTTTACCTTGTGACCTGTTTTGCATATGCATGCAAAAGATTAAAGTTATTGTGGTTTTCATTTACAAGGTTTTAATAAGTATTAGCACAACTTGTCATAAGTAGGACTCATACTTAGCTTGGCTGTCACTTTATACATATTGAAACTCGTGTGATTTAAACCAATCACATGTGTAAATATATATGAAAAGCTGTATGACATTTTAGTTCAGGAAAATTAAATCTTGGGCATAATTTAGCTCAGCGGTTTGACTTTGTACCATGTGCATTAGTAACACTTAGCGTAGGGAACAGAAACCTCCGGAACTGCTCATCAAGCGCAGGTGCTTGGACCTGCCAGCAGCCGGCGCTGTTGAGTGGTGATTGAGAAACTTGCTTGTTCCATTGAATCGTTTTGTAATGTTCGAAGTGACTTTTTTTTTTTAAACTAACGATAGGAATTTTGCCTCCTATCAGATCTGTAATAAACTTTTCAAGACTTTACATATCTCCTTTTCTCTCATTGTACTTATATATTTTTGTAATTTTGCCAAAATACAAATATTTTAATATGTACTGAATAATGTTCGCTGTATCATGCACCATACAGATTTTAATTTCTTAATATTTTATAGATTCTTGGTATTTGTAGTGGTCTACCATTTCTGCCCCCACAAATATTTAATGTTGGGTTTATGAACAGAACTTATTTCTCGGCCAGTCAGCTTTGTTGTGCGATACCTTTTATCATGATTAAATAAGTACATCATTCAGTATTGATAAGTGTGATGTATCTTAACACTTATGCAAAACACTAAGGGTATAATATCCCAATTCTACTAGCCAGGCAATCAAAAGCCAGGTTTTAAATGTTTCAGTACTAGTATTGTTTTTGAAAGAGTCAATGTTTTTGGAAATAAAATATAAACAAACAGCTTTTGTAGTTGCCCAGAACTGTCAGAGCATGTTGCATCTTAATAAGGAATTCCAATACTTATAGCAATTTAAAATATATATTACAAATGGGTGGGTATTTATGGGCTATAGAGATTTAGATATCCAAGTGGTTTTTCGTTTTGTGCCTACATGCTGGTACTGTTTGAGGTAATTCAACATAGTACGGCAGCTATATTGAACATGCAATAATACAAACAAATCAAATTTCTTACACACCTGCAGCTACTTGGTTGAGAGCCTGGAAGGTATTTTTGTTTATGGCCAACGTCAGTCATGTTCTCCAGCTTTCAGATATATCACAACTCATAACGCGAAGTCCTGTTCAAATATAAATAAAGCTTCCCATATAAGCAGCATAACCTACAACGTGAGTGGTTAGCAGTTTCCACATATTATTTTTAGTGTTAGAATTGCATTGCTAGTGTAAAAAAACAACGTAATGTCGATTTTTATTTTTTTGTCCATTGACTGAATTGTCCACATCCAACAAGATACTGAGACCTATAAAATGTTTCTCTTTCAAAAAACATTCTTCACTGTGTAGAATAAAGAAGTGACCCAAACATTTTTTGTGTTGTACATTTTGCCAATTTTTACGTGGCAATAAAATGCGTTTAGTCCATGTTATATCCAGCTCCTGATGTCCAGAGCCTTTTCATCTCTGAATCGGACCAGGTGCGCACATAGTTAGAAACTTTGCTTTAGGGAAATGCATCTCAGGACTCATCATTAGGCATAAAGCATGAAGTGCCGAGGAAAAAAATCCAAGACAGCCACAAAACTAAATGTCCGAGATGTACAACTTCACTGGATATCAGCGTACCTGCCAACTTTATTGGAGTTAACTATAAAAGTCATTTTCTTTCAGCATCATTCCAAAATGGTAATTAGTAATAATAGTTAATACCAGTAACATGACACTACCTCTCCGATTCCCCGAAGACTTTATGCTGGTGTTTCTGCTGGTGAGTAGGATTGCCAGTTAAAGCTTAGTGTCGCACCTACTGAGGTCCAGCCAATGTTGAGAATCTAGCCCCGATTTCTTAAGCAGGAGGTAATGGGTGTAAATCAGGGGTCACCAACATGGTGCCCGCGGGCAACAGGATGCCCCCAAGGACCACATGAGTCGCCCACCGACCTGTTCTAAAAATACCACAACTCACCAGTGAGCAGCGTCTAAAATTTAATTTTATCCTGTTGCTATTCTTTAATCACGTTTGCACTTATATACATTTGAAAATGACAATATCTAAATAAAAAAAAAGGGTTTTAAAACATGTTTATTATACATGAAGTTTAGATAAGTTTAGGAGGGCGTTTCAAACTGGTAGCCCTTCGTATGGCTCAGTAGCCACGAAGTAGCTCTCAGTTTCAAAAAGGTTGGTGACCCCTGGTGTACATCACATGACATATCAGTCAAGGTCTTTAAGGGTCTCCACCTGCCTCTGCAGCCAGTGTTTTGTGCTTTCCTAAAATGATCTAGTCACATAATGCCACATAATTGCAGTATATATTTAATTTGATCATGAAAACATATAAAAGATGCCAGCAATTATACAGTTTTGAACTGAGGTTGGATCAAACTTATATGAATATAGCCATCAAAGAAATGAGTTTAGTGCCCCTGATGGAGATACTTTTTTCCTGTTTACACTAATTAGCCTGCTGTTATACACTTATACCGGTTTGCCCTATTTAGCCTTTTGAGGTCAGAACATGTTTACTGGATATATATATGTTTGTTCAAACTACCACTGTTACCAACCTTACATTGATCCAACCTGCTTGCATGGTTGTTGACATACCACCCATTAATCTGAACAGAGCAGTGATATAAATGAATTTTTTTAGCGTTCTTGTTTTTGTTTAGAGTTAGTGTTGGTAGACCGATGTTGAGGTTTCTGAAGTCACTTTCAACTGTCAAGTACTGTCCCTTCTCTAAACTGCTTGTAATATGTGCTTTGTGAGAGTGTGTGTGTATGTGTTTTGTGATGGACTAGCATCCTATTCAGGTTGTACCCCCGCCTTGTGGCATGAGATAAGCAGTTGGAGGATGGATGGATGGATGGATGGACTTTCAGATGTTTCATGTGATGGTGTTGAATAGCAATGGTTGGGACTTAATAAATACTACAAAGAGAATATGTTATTTTTCATGTAAAATATCCTGCCACTATTTAAAGCAGTGGGGGTATAGCCTTTCACTTGACCAAATGAAGGGGGACACAGGGGCGGCTGGCTACTGATTAAACCATTAATTCTACAAGCATTTGTTTGACTGACCACAAACCACCATTCTCAGACACCATCACTGACGATGCACTTTTGCCATCATTGACTGAAACCGGAAGCAGCTTAACGATGGTGTTTATATATGATGAGGATTTAGTTGTAATTAGTCTGAAGGATGTATACTGAAATATTGAATGTCTGTATGTGGTTTTGTAGCAGTCTTGCTTTTTTATTGAGTAATATTTGATCTGATGGATATCATTCATTTGTCTTTGCAGAGTTATATCAAATAAGCAACTGAAATTGTCATGGCAACTCACTCACACAGCTCTGTTAGTGGGTATTTATTGCAGAAACTGAAGCGCAGTAATGATGTCTTGATAGTTTTTTTTCATATTAATGAGCTTCTTTATTTTAAAGCATATTGTTTGTTGGAGGAGGGGAGAACGCGTATACATGGCCCTTTCTAGAATTACATCAGAGCCGATTCCCATGAATTACAATGGAGGTGACTGCCAGCACTGAGCTAAGTCTTGCATGCCTGGTCACATGACTCTGTTTGGTGTTCGGTATCGCTGACATTTTTTTTGATAAGAATTAATCTCCAAAGTTTGCAGTAAGTTTGTTCAACCCCAGCAAGGGCTTCTGGTTTCACTTTATCTCATGGCTTGGTTTAAGATAAACCTCAAAATACATAGCAGGAATTGTTGTGCGATATTGTGTTGCTTATGATGTAGTAAGTGGCTTGCTGAAAGTCTACCTAAATGAGCCACTTCCTGCCAAACAGTGATACCAGACAATCGTGACAGGAAGGGGCACTTCCTGTATTGTTACTGTACTATACTTAAGTTTAAAGTTAGCCTGTTTATTGTTGTTTATATCAGCCATTGTCTTATATTGGCCATACAAATTGAAACTGTTTTAACATTCTGGATTCAAAGGAGTTAAACCTGGGTTGTGTTGTAAGACATAAAAAACATGGAGACATTTGGATTTATTTTGTGTCTGTTGTTTGACCCCAGTGACATCTGTGATGGTTTTTCAGGAGTAACCCATCTGAATTGTTTTGTGTCCTTTTAAGTGAGAAAAAGCTTTAAATTAGAATTTTGATTCTGACATATGTGGCATGAAAGTCACTAATGACGTAGCTCTTGTATGCAGTATCTGGCTGAAAAATCATAACTCTTTTCACTCAAAAATGTAAATGCCTGAATAAAGCAGCCTCTTGTTATTATTGTGGTAATGTTTAGATGTTTAGTAGGTTCTCAGAAGGCTTTCACCTACTGAAGATTTAAAATTATGTTTAGCAGACGAGTGTATAACCCAGTTATACATGCTCAATTTGAATCATTGTTATTTAAAGATTAAATCCTTTATTTTCCATTTGCCCAAGCACATTGGAACGTGTCTCTTTGCTTACCTCATCTTGCTCTCTACAAAACACATGCAGGTGAGAGCAACCTTTGGGAGACAGGGTTAGGTTAGCCAAAACAGTTTCCCTGGAGTTGGGGAGACATAAGGACCTTAATAAGGGGCCTATGGACATGTGACAATTCTACTGAGAGTAGGACTTGAACCAGGAATTTTCTGACCTCAATCATAGGTACTGAGCCACTCACTGCTCCTAGCATGTAGTTGGATCTAATGGTAATTCTAGTATTATTTCATACACATAACATCTACATGTGTCTCTGTCTTCTTTGCAGATCTGGATGTGTCAACATGTATCTATTGAAATTCTTCATTTGCTTTGCCCTTTGTTGATAAACCTGTGTTTGTGATTCATTGAATAAAGAATACTAAATTCATTTAAAATAATATTAAAAATACTAAAAAGCGATTGTAAATTGATAGATGCATTACCGACCGGTCTGAAGTAATCCCGATGAAATAGACCACAGATTGTACCACACATATCCATGAATGTGAATACAGAATATTTTCATTTCACCTCCATACAATTTCTAGCCTAGGAAAAGCTTTTTCATGTTTAAGATGGAATGATTCATTTCTGTAATCTAAGCTATGGTAGGCTGTAGGAAAATTTTTAAATGGAGTTCACAGTATTCATCAAAGCTGAGTCATTCATTTATTGATTTATAATAAGCTTTATTTAAAGATTTATATCTAGTCAGAGGCAGCGGAGGAGGGATGACATTAAGGGTCTTCAAATGGCATACAATTTCCTTCTCTTTAAAATATTGCCAGAGAAAGTTTTTTAGTGTAACATAGGTCAAAAAAGTTTATTTTTTTTTATTATGTTTACTCACAATTTCACCTAGATTGGTCTGAGATGCTGACTTGTCAAAGGTATCAACAAATGAGGATAAATTCACACAACTACCAACTAGTGCTCTTCAGTGTGGTGACAGATGTGGAGCTCGTTAGATCAGGTTAACCTCAGGTTAATTCTACATCAGTATCTACTCTCCAAATGTCTTTGGTAGATGTTGGGTAGACAGTCAACAGGGAGACTTAGAAATATGTCAGCCATTTGTAAATGTGACTCCCAAAGGCCAGAAAGATGGCATGATCTGTTATTATTTGAAGATATTCGTCAGAAAGTACACATTATTAGAAGGCCCTGAGCTCCTGTTCAAGTTAAGTTACGACAGACTGGTGCAACATAATATATGAAATAATTGAAAGATTGGAGTATTCCTTATTTTACAGCTTTGGGAAAGATTAGGAATTGGATTGAGAAGTATCTGTTCAACAAATTCATGAACAATCCAAGGATATGCTAAACAACAACAAAAAAGAATTTCAGTTGCGATTCCAAAAGTCATTGAACCATCCTTTCCTATGTGTTAAACTATCACGCCAAAGGTAAGTTCACTTTGTTATGGGAAATGTTTCCAATGCGAAAGTAATGTTTCTTTTCCCTGTCCTTCACCATCTTTTCAGGTGAAGCAAAATATGGGTGAGGGTTCTTGGACATTGTCATAATGCAACCTGGTGTTAAAAATGTGTTTTTCATCTGACTTCTCTGGTGGTGTCCAGTAGTTCTGTCTCTGTTCTCTTGATTCTTTGGTGATGGTCAGTAGTTTGTGTGTGTGTGTGTGTGTGTGGTGTGTATGTGTCACAGGGAGAGAGAGAGAGAGAGAGAGAGAGATCTTGGTCCCCCCCCTGCTGAGCGAAAATGCGCATGTCCGATGCAGTGACGCCGCAGCTCCATGTGTGTGAAGCGCATTATTTGGCAACGGGAGAAGCAGCGGGGAGGGTTGATAAAGGGGGATCCCCAGGATTTTTTTTTACACCGAAATACCGGGGTAAATACTCATCTGAAGCTCGAAGAAGCGCCGGAGGAGAAACGTGCAGCGCCACCCCAACTCCGTAAGTTAGGATGTATTGCCAGTGTTTCGGCGCTGAGCCCTTTTCGATCTGAATTAGAGCCGCTAAGCCGAGGGGAAGTTTTCTGCCCTAGTCGCTTCCAGCTAGCTATCGGTGGGCTGAGCGTAAGGTAATGGTCCGTGCGTAGCCTGCTAGCCGTGTAATTAATACACCTCTCCGGATCGGTGAAAACAAGCCGCCGGGGCGGGGGGGGGGAGGTTGGAAAAGTCGTTGGAATCCGTTTAAACTTGGACCGGCGGATGCCTTAAATGCCAGTGGATGTAACTGGACCGCCGAGTCACTTGTTACGCGCGTTGGAGGAGCCCGAACTTGCCGGGATGCCGGGTTCGAGCGTCAGTTCGGCGGCCGGAGCCGGAGTGTGTCTGCGCAGTCGGGCGAGTCTTCGTGGGAGTTAGCCGGCGGTAGGTAGCGGGCTAAGCTAGGAGCGCAGCCGCCGGCCGGGACCCTTTCTCGGTCAGGGCACAAAGTGCGTCGGGTTGCCGGCGGGGCTGCCCTCGGCGACGCGTTTGCTGCTAGTTTATGTGCGGAAAGTTTGAACAATTTTAATCTCTGCCTTTGGTTACCAGGTACCGAAGGCTGTAGCCAAGTAGCTGGGGGTGGGTAGCTAGATAACCGAGGAGCCGTCAGTGTGAAAACAAGGTGCCCGGTCTGGTTTTTTTGTTTTCTGGCGCAGAAAAAAGTTGCCAGGGACCCGTTTGCCTTTTTAAATGAGACCCCGTTTTACTCTTTAATAATTCAGCATATTAATCAGTCGGCCATCGAGTGGTAACATTTCGGAGCCGGCGTTTTATTAAGTATTAGTTGCTGTGGCAGATTTGTTTTATTTTGGTGGGGGTGGGGGGGGGGGTTGAGGGAGGAATTTTTGATGGTTGATAAAGGGGGGGGGGGTTCACGCGGCGTAA
>JAODKC010000127.1:1975-51097 GCA_026777985.1 Mormyrops attenuatus | reverse complement strand
CCCCCCCCCCCCCCCCCCCCCCCCCCCCCCCCCCCCCCCCCCCCCCCCCCCCCCCCCCCCCCCCCCCCCCACCGGGGAGGATGAGGTCATTTCCCCATCAGACAATCGCCTTGGTAAAAGCATGAGTCACACGGGCAGATTCAAGTGGAAAAGGCTTGTGGGGGTCACAGGTAATGACAGAATCGCCTCAGATAGACTTTACAAATCTTACGAAACAGTTCAGATTTGAGCAGATGCACGACTCCATCTCCACAAAAGGGTGCAGGGATTTCGGCCTGGATGTCAGCTCTTTCGGCCTGGTAAGAAGGTCTGCAGGGAGAGTAAGGCCGGGTGCTGCACGTACACCATACCATCCTCCACTTTGACACGGTGCACCTGTTGCTGTGAGGAAACAGGTGATGTAACAAACGAAACCCTGATGGGTAAATGCAGTGCGCTAACTTCAATGTTGCCGCAGAGAGAACTGTACTGACCAGCCCATTACATTCACAGAGGACATAAAGTACCAAACATGCAATCTATTTTTAGCACAATAATATGCACACAACCAATGCCAAGAATTGTCATTTAGTCACTGAGACAAATTTTCCTTTTGTCAGTGGGCTTAATTTAAAGGTACATTAATTTAATTAATAACCCGTAAATTAAATTAATATTCCTTGTAATGACACGGCTTCGGATACACAAGCTTCTTTTATGGAGCTACAATGAAAATACTATTTTTAAATTTTGTATTAGACAATAGAATTTAGAGAATTAATGTAGCGGAGTCTCTATTTGACTTTGAGCACGTGCATAGATGACGTGTGCAGATCAAGGCACGCGTCTGTTACATACAACGTAAGCAAAAGCATATATAAAGAGATGAAAAGGGCAGGGGGACTCGGAGATTATTGTTATACACACCTGTAATCCGGTCTGTGACGTCCCAGTACGAATATTAAAGTCATAATCATGCCAGGGACAGTAAACCCGGAGAATACCATCAGCATCCTCTATATCACCGTCACACAACGGTCCCCCTATGAAATACATGAAGCGATTAACGATCGGGAGCAACTAAAACGTTATTTCAAGGTTATTCCAGCAGGATGGCTTTTAAAGGTGCTACTTAAACTTGCGTGACCAAGCATGATCAAAACAGAGAAATTTTTCACCGATCACTGGTTCGGATTGCATAAAAGAAAAAAACAAGCGCGTTTAATGTTAATACAGTGCCCGTATTATATATGGGCATTCTGATTTAACGGGGACTGGTCATTTTAACGACGTGTTGGTCCGTGTAAATGGAAATGTTTAAAACGGATACGCCGCATAATCCAAATTGTAACACTGCCCCTGTGCCTTCGGCATCTGTTCTGCATTAGCTAATACACACCGCGAACCGACACTATCCGTGTATAGCGTATACATTCAAATGTTAACTTGGCTGGGACGCACACAATTAAGTGCAATTTGTACAATATGTCGCGATCTCGGTTAAATAGACGTACTTTAAGTATTATCTAAATTCTGCCGAATTGCAAATCGGATTTAATATGGTGCACATTGTGCAATTCGCCTACCCGAGTGCGCGCAGCGGGCATCCATCGCGAAAAACTCGCCTTTCACATGGAAAAGACAAATATTCGTGTGGCCGCCGAGAGACGAATATATCAGCCGGCACCTTTTCCCGGAAAGCTCGTCGGCCGGGCCGATCAGCCTCCATAGATCAGCCTCGGGGCTGCGCTCCTTCGCTTCATCTGCATCCATAAACGCGATATATTAGCGACGTCCTCGCTTGATATCAAGGTTTTGCACATTCAGTGAGTTAAACAAAAAAAAAAGCGGAATATTTTGTAGCGACTTATCACAGGATCGGGAGAACAGAGCACAACACTGAACATCTATCATAATAGGATCTGTGACATTTTAATCATAAAAGAATGTGCTTTGGCATTAACGTTTTAGATGTAGGCTTATTTCCATGGACGGAGTATCTGTATAATGTACATTTAGATTTCGTCAAAAATATTCGCAACTTCGGGTTTGGTAAAACCGGATTCGGTGTTAAATGCTGTTTCTTCTTTATCTTCTCATATAAAAGGGGGCTTTAAAATTCTCGATCATCGGTACTTCAAGAAAAAAAAATCGGATTTTTTGATGTCTTTTACTGCCACGTCGCAATAACTACATTCAGAGTGACAAGCAAGACGATGGCCAAAAACTATATCACACTGGAATGACGAAAGTCAATTAAAACTATATTTACCACTGAAAGTACCGGCAGCTAATGGAAGGATGCGTATTTATACAGTACTCTATAATCTTGTACTTTTCTCCCAGGTTGGCCTGTACACCATCGCTTTTCATTTGCGTCCATAGCTTAAAATAGAGCTTCTTTCCATTCGTCCTCATAACCAATTGTGTCCCTATGAAAGCGAGTAGCCTAAGCCAGCTTAATATTATGTTGTGTTGTTATCCTTCACAAATATAGCTAGAGGAGACTTTCGAGAGGGTATAATGTTTTGTATGACAAATATAACAAATGAATGCTAAATAAGATTAATAATATCAGCAATCATTTTGACATCACAAATAATACATTACTAATGAAAACCGCATTTTACCATATTAGAGATGTTTTTATATGTTTAATGAAATAACTTTTTCCAAATAAAGATCCAGCACTGATAACTTTCCAAAACAATGTCATCCATCACAGGGTGAACGAGGGGGAGGCATGTTTGAACAAAATAATGTGAAACAGAAGTAAACATGTAATAAAATAACAACAAGCTGTTCGTGTCTTATGTACGTGTTTGTGTTTTAATTAATGGCGTTGACTACTGCAAGTTATGTCCATCCATCCATCCATCCATCTGACTGCTTACTCAGCAGGGTCACATGGATCTGACCCCAGGAAGCACACAGCACAAATCAGGGAACACTCTGGAAGGAACGCCAGTGACTGACATGGGGCACGCACACACATACACACATCTGTAACCGTATCTTTGTAGGGACTATCCAATCATTTCTATGGGAAAACCCTAATCCCAACAATGACAACCTTAACCCCTACCCAGCCCTAAACTTAACCATAAGTAACCAAACAAAATACAAGACTTTTGGCATTTTTAGTTTTTTGTTGTAAACACAGATTTTTCTAAAATTGAGTTCCTTCACAACATTAGAATAACAGGTTTTTATCACATTGTGGGGACATTTCGTTCCCACGTGTAATACAAACCTAATCCACACACACACACGCACACACACACACACACACACACACAAATTCCCAAAGTAACTGTATTGGTTTGTAGGGCCATTTGTTCACCTTGAGTAATAGTGTTAGCCATGCTAAAGTTATAATAATAATTTTAATTATTCAATTATTTAAAATTCAATTATCCAGGGATGGAGGTTTGATTCCTGTTTCTGGAGCTTGCATGTTCTCCACATTTGGTGTGTTTCCAAAGGCATGCAGTTAGCTAAACTGGAATCTGGTCATCTGTACTTAATAACCAAAAATATAAGCTTCTTCCTTGTTCTTTAGCCAAACCTTTCAGTCCCCTCTGCAGATGCCAGACCCATCGTATTTCCTGGCAGTGGCCTGTTTACTAAGGGCAAAATGCCTGTGTTTTGTATTTGTATTGTGTTTGTATTTAATTCTTTACCCCAAAAGCCCTAATAACATCATTATTTTGTCCTCCCTTTTGAAGACAGTCCATCCATCCATCCATCCATCCATCCATCTTCTGTACCCACTTGTCCTATGCAGGGTCGCGGGGGTCCGGAGCCTATCCAGGAAGCTGTAGGCGTAAAGCAGGGAATAATCCAGGATGGGGCGCCAACCCGTCGCAGTCTTAGCCTACTGTATAATTCTTATGCCGTGTGCAACACCAAAATGATTTCTTTAACATCCTTTTTTTAAATATACACTTGAGGACATTTATAAAAAGCACTGAACACTGAAGATAAACGTAGCTTATTAATACTATGGGGAAAATGGAGAATCGTGCTGATGTCAGGACTTTTGACTTGGATGGCAGCTTAAGCCAGTTCTTTGTTTAACTTGTGGGAAAATTATAACGAATGGAAGGAATTCACCAGTTACCGCTCTCAAATGCATGCATGTTTAATAGCTTGAATTGATTCGCTGACTACCGCTGCGTAGTCCACTCGTTTTGGCTTTTTATTCAATTACAAAGCGGCTCTGATTTACTAGGTACAAGGAGTATTCCAGAGGCCAGATAGACAGACTATTCATATTTCTCACATCCTATGATAATGGCAATCCACTCTCGAGCTCTAGTTAATGCCAACAGGCAACAGACCAGAAGTGGACCTAGATTTAATATAAATGGTGAATCATTTTAAGGGAGAGGAGATGTTCCACTGCATTACGTTTAATTAAAGCACTATACACATGTGTAACAGGCTACAGACCAAAGCTGAAGTTGCTCCAGTGATGCTTAGATACATAAATCATCTTTTTTCATATGATGTTTAATTAATTTCAGTGGCAGGGAAAAGAAGATAGATCTACAGATCTAGAGGTACTGTGTCAGGGTTTATCATAGACTTTGTAAGAACAGCAAATCTGTATCCAATATCTATCCCGTGACATAAATTGGAAAGATTAGGAATCATAACAACCACACTACTATGAAGTGACAGGTCCATCACCTTATGGGCTGCATGCCAATGGGATGGCCATCGTTGCCAGCAGAAAAATGTGAGCATCAATTGTAGGTGAATACAGCCTAATTGTAGGAAGCATTACTACTGGAAATACTGTAACTCAAAGGTAGGGCAGAACATCTTGAAAACACAATCATGTTCTAGCTATTCTGGCAGTTGTGGTCAAGTGGAGACTTATTTTCATGAAAGTTCTTCCCCTGGAAAAGCTGAGTGCTCTGTGCTGCCACGACATGTACGTTTTGAAAAGATTTCTGGCTACCAAAGATACCTAGGCTCATTCATCACCCACTTCCTTAGGTTACCCAAAACACAACCGACTTCCCAGGAACCGTCCTCCAAGGGCCTCTAACTCACTTGACAATTGTAGACAAAAGGACCATCCAGAAATGTGGTTTTCATTAAAACAGGAATGAAGACCAGGTAAATGCTTATATCAACGCCTAGCGCTCCGACAAGGCAAGGATCCCACCATGTGTTATATTTTTCCTCATTCAGCATAGGTGAGAAAACAGCCGCAGAGAAGCCTGACTTTAACAAAACACGTTTATGAGCTGCCCTTTTGTAGCAGCATGATTAGAGGAACACACTCTAATCCTTCTACACCACTTGCATCATTCTCAATTTCTCCCAGAATCCCCTTGGATGCAGAGAAAACACGAGAGGAAACGAAGCCCGGCATGAAACTCTCCCTAAACTACAGCCCTCCTTTTGAAAACACATCACACATGGACGAGGGTTCAGTCTCTGTCCAGTCGTGCTCTTTTGATTTAAAGCTTCAATTAGTTTTGGATGAAAATATGGTCTACCATTAAGGGATTAAATCATGGGCCCTCCACTGTTTATAGACACGCATGTGCTACAATTTACTTCAATCCACAGTTTAATGTAACCCTAACTGTTTACAGAGCTGAGTGACAATAAAGTTTCCTCTGAGGCAGCTTTATAGTTCACCACACCGTATACGTTACGGATCTTTGGTGGCAAAGGATTTATAGTGTAAAGCATGTTTTAATTCTAGTAATGATTTTATGCTCTCCCATTTATGGTGTCCAAGTAGGTCTAATAAACTTGGAAAAACTGATCCAACATCCATCCAAGCACTTATCCAGTAGATGTTTGTAAGGAGCCTGAATAATTTTATTTATATTATATTATATTATATTATATTATATTATATTATAAGTTATATTAAAAAATGGCAGGCATCAATCACACTTAGCCACATGTGTTGGTGTTGTAGGAGGACAACCCAGAGGAAACCCAGACAAAGTATGAGGCTTCAGCTTTGGTACTGTATGAGAGGAGTCCCAAACGGAGCCAGTCAGGCTATCTGCTCAAAGTCAGCAGAGCAACGATCTTAAAGACCGGCCTCATCACAATAAGCAGAAGTGTTACGGGGAAAAAACCTCTCTTTGTCTAAATGATAGACATTTCTAATAAACCCGTTCATTAAAGTCCACATATTGCATGTTTCAGTTAGGTGTCCAAATAAAAGTTTCTAACGGTACGTTCGTTTATCATTATGCTTAGGTACATAGTTCCCAGACACCATCGTCCAAAGCTGCCACCATTCAAGGCCCCACCATGATATGATCACTCCACTGGCTATGGGATTTGAACCCAGAACCCTCTGGACATAGACACAGAGCCCTAACCCACTGAGCTACAATCTACCCCCATTTGCATGACCATTCATTTTGGTTTTGAGAAATCCCACTCACAGTCTTATGAGTTTAGTTGTATGTGAGTCAACAGCGATACCGAATGCATAACCCTGAAATACTGTAATATTATTTGTTTTAATAATATAATAATATACAGTACTGTGCAAAACTCTTTCAAAGAAAATGATGTATAAATGATTTTCATGTTGGTATAAAATTATGATTTTTATGTCTGTCAAAGTGTGTCAGCTTAGCCATTTCAAAACTCTCCTAAAATCACCCCAGTATTTGCAGAAACCATCTAATGTCCCAGTATTTATTTTTTTTTGCTCAGCCACTAGCAAACCATGTTGGACTAATCAATTCCTCCTCGAGTAATTTAACTAATTAAATTAATGCATTAACTAAGCCGGTGGTAAAATTTAACAAACACATGGAATGGCTGGGGTGCCCCTGAGGAAAGGTTTGGGACCTGAAGCGGCGTTTGTCTAGCCATCCGACAAGATACCGGTGACTACTTGGAGAACAGAAGAAATTTTTGTTAGTTCCTATTGTGCTGTTGTTAATTTGCGTATGTTCTAATGTTAAATTGTGTTTTTTTTCTGAGCTAATATACACTTACTACCTAAATAAATAGCTTTCTCTTTATTTGACTACCTAAGACTTACACAGTTATGTATAATAAAAGGAAAAGTGATGGGAATTAAATGTACTTTTTAACTTTACAAATTCACAAAACTGAAGTAATTAGAAAAATGATGTTTTGGATGAGAAGTCTACAGGCCCCTGTAGAAGCTGAGAAGGTGGTACCTGGGGTAACGTAATAAGTGACCGTGTTGCGCTCTTTCATGGAGGGTCTGCTGAAGTGATCAGACGTGAGCACATTCCTGATTCATCATCTCATCACTCATAATTATCTCCAGACCCAAGGCCGTGAGTTCTGCCCAGCAGCGCGATCTGGCCCGTCTCCCTCTCAGCTGAGGGTCTTGGCCGGATCCTCCGTTGGGAGGATGGCGAGGGAATCTGTCTGTGCCGTGGAAACAGGAAAACACTGAGCTACAAACGGAGCTGGGGAGTAGGCAGGCTGGCAAACGGAGTCTCGGGACCCGATACCAAACGACATTCACATCCGTCTCACTAATCACTGGCCACCAAAGCCTTACTGTGGCAGGTTCTCCGGTGACGGCTGTCTCCCTGCCTGCCCTGGATAAATGTGTGGTGACAGGGGAATCCATGCATCTTTCTCCAATCTAACACTGTTATTTAAATATAAATTTAAAAAAGGGATTTATTTCCACCCCTGCTGTATTTTTGTGTGTGTCTGGGTGGGGAGAGTTCGCATGTTCTCCCAGTGGCGCAAGATTGGTCTTGCAGTCAAACATGCAGTTTTGGTGTCTAAATTTCTCATACCGCATGTGTGTATCCTCTGATGGAGTGACATTCCATCCGGGTCGGGTACCTGCCAGTGCCCTATTCTGCCTCGGATGGCCTTCAGTCCCCCCCCCCCCGAACTGGATAAGCGGTGGGACGATGGATGGATTTCCGATCTGAAACAGATTAAGAGCCCACGGGCGCCTCTGTTACAACCTTATACGACTCAGTGGAAAAAGCTGCAAAAAAGTGCCCAGCTTGTACAACACTGTAATTTGCTCATAGATCAAATGAATGAACGTGATTGTGATGTGATGCACCAGCATCCATCCAACCATCCATCTTCCAGCCGATTATCCTGGTCAGGGTTGTAGGGGCCTGGAGCCAATACCCAGCAGGCCAGGGTACAAGGCCGGGGAACACCCTGCATGGGATGCCAGTGTAAGACAGGATGCCACTTCCTACCCCTCAATCCAAAATATTGTGTTTGTCAGTGAAAAATTATTTATTAATTCATTAATATATAGAAATGCTGAACACTGGAAGGACACTGGAATAGAAATGCTGAACACTGGAAGGACTTGGAATAGAAATGCTGAACACTGGAAGGACACTGGAATAGAAATGCTGAACACTGGAAGGACACTGGAATAGAAATGCATAAATTTACAAAATACCTCCATTGTGTGAATCAGCGACATGATTTCTCATTAGACTAAGCAGGATAGCGTTACTAATTAGCCCTGTCTTTAAGGATACAGCTGTTTTCATTAGCACACAAGGATTTTGTGGGTCTTACTTTGCGTTGAGGTGGGAGTATGTTAGAATACCATGGAGTGTTAAACCAATTACAGCTTCTCAAAATTTCCGCATGATTTCACAGCCTCATTGCAGCAGGACGATTTAGAGGAGCATGGAGACACTTAAAAATCATTATCTTATCTTCATTCTAGGCTCACTGGCAACACAGCTGCGAGGTCAACCCACAGCCAGCTCACACATGAAAAAAATTCTGTGATACCAAACCACAGAACAATAATAGTTTAGCTTCTCGAACATAAACTCATCAACTACTTTATTGGGAACACCCTTCTAATGCTGGCCGGGACACCCTTTGCTCTCAGAACAGCCTGAATTCCATGTGGCATGGATCCAACAAGGTGCTGGAAATATTCTGTAGAGATTCTGGTCTATGTTGACATTGATTACATCACTTAATTGCTGCAGATCTGTCGACTGCACATTCATGCAGCAAGTCACCCATCGCACCACATCACAAAGATTCTCTATTGGATTCAGATCTGGAGAATGAGGAGGACACTGAAGTATAGCGAGATTGTTGTCAAGCTCGGGGAACCAGCGTGAGATGACTTGAGCTTTGTGACATGCCGCATTATCCTACTCGAAGTAGCCATACATGTGGTCAGCTACAATACTCAGATAGGCTGTGGCATTTAAATGATGCTCAGTTCGTATCAGGGGGCCCAGTGTGTGCCAAGAAAAAACTCCCCACATCATTACATCACCACCACCAGCCTGAGCTGACACAAGGCAGGATGGATCCATGCTGTCATGTGGTTTTCACCAAATTCTGACCCGACAGTCTGCATGTAGCAGCAGAAATTGAGATTCAGCAGTCCATGCAATGTCTGTCCAATCATCACGTGTCCGGTTCTGGTGAGCCCGTGCCCACTGTAGGCTGAGTTGTCTGTTTTTAGCTGAACGAAACAGATCCCGATATGATCTTCTGCTCTGCTGTTGTCGTCCATCCACCTCAAGGTTCAATGGTGAGCTTTCCTGCTCACCATTGTTGTAAAGAATGTTTTTTTGAGTCACCATAGATTCCTTACAGCCTCAACCAGACTTGTTTGTAACATTTGATTGTTTTTGTGTTACATTGTGGGTAGATTTACATCGAGGAAGTCACGCTACCTTGCAGCTGGAACAGAGATGTTGACCCTCTTGGCACCAGATGCCTGAAAGCCTTTGCTGTGACCATGTCATGCCTCTTCTGTAAGAGGATCAAAGAAGCCTTGAAATAGAGTATAGTCCTGTGTGGAACAAATTAAATAAAGAAACACTGAACCATTAAACTGCCTCAGTGAAGTCAAAGTGGATGAGCTCCAATCTGGTCCTCAGACGTTCAGCTGAGGGCTACAGCTGCTGACACAGCCCACTGATCCACCTGCTCTTTCTTGCTACCGATAATTGTTCCGGTTTCCACCATAAGACGCCCGTAACCTCAGGCATGCACCTCAAACAAGCCCCACGAGGCACCTTATACCCCTCCTGATCTAAGTGCCAGAAGGAGGATCCTTTTATTTTTGGCTTTTATGACAAGTCAACAAGTGTTAACAATGCCCCGGCTATGCTGGAGACACATTGGTCTGCTGGAATGTGGTTTATCTGTCCATGCATCAATTGATCCATCCGTCTTCTATGCATTACTGTATCTTGGTCAAGGTCTAAAGGTGATGTGCTTCATGTGTGCCCCAAATCTATCATCTCAAAGCACATAAGAGCCACCTTTTATACTCAACATGGCATGAGGGGTTATGAGGTATCCAGTGATCTGAGATGATGACTGGACTCCTTCAGTACTGTGTCTCTTTAAAGAATTCTTGGGTATCACTGGCTTGACTTTCTGTCGAATGAACGGTTGCCAGAGGAGTCCGGAATGAGGCACACTACCTGCATTGTGAGGGAGTGCCAGTACGGCACCCCGGCCATGTGGCGCGTTTCCCTGAGGGTGATCCGACTCGCAGGATCCCCATTGCTGAGGACCCGAGCGACTGGACCAGGCCGAGGGGATGCCCACGTAACACCTGGCTACGGCAGATGGATGGCCGGAGGGTGGGATTGGACTGTGTGTCTGCCTGGGGGGTTGCCAGCCTGGATCTCGAGAAGTTTTACCGTGAGGTGGGTGCGGCAATGAGCTGCATCGGCACATGCTCCTCAACCTCACCTGACCTAACCTGATGATATAACACGCACAGCCAAGCTAGCCAGTGAGGGACCAGCATGCATTTACACACTTGTAGAAGGACAGAAACCTTGTCTGTCAAATTAAGCAGTTGCCTGGTGTTGCATCTGTTTCATAGAGTAGGAATTCCCAAACTGTTGATGCCCACGGATTGGTTTACATCGTGCAACAATTTCATGAGCTGGTAAAACAGCGGGGGAGTGCCGTCAGATCTGGGGGAGTGACGTTGGATCTGGGGGAGTGCCGAGGGATCTGAGGGAATCCCGTCGGATCTGGGGGAGTGCTGAGGGATCTGAGGGAGTCCTGTCGGATCTAGGGGAGTGCCATCAGATCTGGGGCAGTGCTGAAGGATCTGGGCCTTTGCCGTCAGAACTGGGGCAGTGCTGTTAGATCTGGGGCAGTGCTGAGGGATGTGGGCCAGTGCCTTGGATCTGGGGGAGTTCCAATGGATCTGGGGAGTGCCGTCAGATCCGGGGGAGTGTCGTTGGATCTGGGGGAGTGCTGTTGGATCGGGGGGAGTGCCGAGGGATCTGAGGGAATCCTGTCGGATCTGGGGGAGTGCAGTCGGATCTGGGAGAGTGCTGTCAGATCTGGGGGAGTGCCGAGGGATCTGGGGCAGTGCCATTGGATCTGGGGGAGTGCCGGTGGATCTGGGCCAGTGCCGAGAGATCTGGGAGAGTGCCGAGAGATCTGGGGAGTACCGTCAGATCTGGGGGAGTGCTGAGGGATCTGGGGGAGTGCCGGCGGATATGGGGGAGTGCCGGCGGATATGGGGGGAGTGCCGGGGGATCTGGGGGAGTGTAGGCGAATATGGGGGAGTGCTGAGGGATCTGGGTGAGTGCCGAGGGATCTGGGGGAGTGCCGGCGAATATGGGGGAGTGCCGGCGGATATGGGGGGAGTGCCGAGGGATCTGAGGGAGTGCCAGCGAATATGGGGGAGTGCTGATGGATCTGGGGGAGTGCCGGCGAATATGGGGGAGTGCCGGGGGATCTGGGGGAGTGCCGGCGAATATGGGGGAGTGCCAGGGGATCTGGGGGAGTGTCGGCGCATTTGGAGAGTGCCGAGGAATCTGCTCATGACTTAGGTTTAATCATTTCCATTTTTTTTCAGATACAAACAGACCAAAAAAATTGAAAATAGAATGTTTATTTTTGGAAATTAACCAGCCTCTCTGCGAAATCCCCAGCGTACCGCAGTGTGGTGTAATACTGGCCACAGACGGGTACAGTGCCGTGACCAGGAGCGAGGGAATCCCTACCATATAGGACACCACCAACCCAAATGCGAGAGAACTTCAGTGAGTTGACCTGTTTCCACATATACTACTACCTGCAGAGATACACAGGCTTTTGCATTCGAGTTCAGTTGAGATATCAGTCTATGTGTGTGTTTGTGTGTGTGTGTGTATATATATATATATATAAATAAGATAAACCTGGAACTGGAGTTGATTCCTGTCATGTTCAATCAGTTCTGCTCTCATCTCAGATTATTACATTTTTCCATCAACGTGGGAGAGTATCTTTGTCGACGTGATTTGTGGACCTTATCGTCCACAGCAAAATCTGAAACTAGTTTTCCTTTGAAAAGTTCTCCAAACGTTCCCCTGCGCTGCATGCTGGGTAACATAAAGCATGTCGTCTGCTCCTCAGGGACAGTGATCACTGCAGATGCTGTCTGAGGAAACGCCGGGGCACAGTGCCCCCTAGGTGCACAGCTGATTAGGTGATAATCTTGTTTGCAGCCAGCAGGGTGCAAGATCCAGACTGTTTCATGCAGCGCAGAGTCTGGCAGGGAAAGAACGCAGTGCAGGTCCAGCAGTCTGCTTACTGGACCAGAGTTTTCTGCATTCATCGCTGACAGAGGAAGCGGAAGGTGCTTAGATCTGCTCTGTTAAAAGTGTAACTATATTCTTCCTCTTCCTGCTTTTTTGGGGGCACAAAACCAGTTACAAGGAATCTCTGTGCAGTGGTTTTCATACAATTCATACAAATATGTTTTAACCACATTCCATTCAAGATGTTTTGGAGTGATTCACACACACGCGCGCACATGCATGCGGATGCACACGCACACACACACACACACACACACACACACACACAGGATGTACAGTATATCAATAAAAATAAATCTTGGAATCATTCAGGTTTCCAGCAACTCTTAGTCAGTTTTTAACGACATTGGAAATTTAAGCATGTTAAATTTAAATCGATATCATGCAAATAAATGCATTATTATTTCAACAACAGAAAAAAACATCATCCGACCATCAGTACAAAATTATTGAGAACACAATCAAATAAAATCAAGCGAGATGTAGCGACTGGGAACTAAAGCGAGAAGAAAGACGGGAAAACATTAAAAAGTTTTTTCTTGTTCAAAAAGTAGCACAATTCTGCTGATTACTGTTAACTTTTAGAGCAACATAATAAGCAAACGTGAATAAAATATTCAATACAAGCCCCTTTCATTGAATATAAGGTGCCGAAATACAATCTTTTACTCTCCCATATACGGCAATAGACTGACATAATCGTTATCTTATTTTTCAGCACAAAATAATTAACTTGAACAGAGAACAGTGGCTTCTGCTGATAATTTTGCTATTAGCGGATTGATCGAAACTGTAGCAGCCTTCCAGAACTTTCTGTTTTCTAAATATAACATTCTTGTCATAAAAATATATATCAGGGAGGTTTTCTGTCATTCATCCCAAACGCTGTCGCTGTCACCATCAGTCGTAGAACACGCTGGAAGCCTTTACTGTCTTCTCGCAATAATCTATAAGGGACTCCACTACTCACTACTGACAGGTGTCTTACTAAATACTACTTTTCGTTTTTTAAGAAGTTTTTCTTAAAGGTAAAGTGTGAATGCGTACTCACCCCCCTACCCCCACCTCCAAGACAGTGACTGTTTCTTGTATCTCACTATGACCTTCCCAGTCTGCTAGAGTTTTGTTACATCAGAGTCTTATGGGAGTGCAATACAGAGCCAGGATAAATAAATTACAGCAAACAAAATCTATGAAATACACAAAAACATAACGACGGCAGTAATAAAAAGCCCACGGACAACATGCTCTCCTTCCAGTTTTCAATGTCTTACCATAAATATTCTCAAAGACAATTTGTTCCTGACTTTCTGTGTTTTCAGAGCTTGCAGAGGAGTTGAAGTATTGGTCGGGGGGGGGGCTGGGGATTGTTGGAATCCGTCACCTTCTTAAGAAATTATACAGGGAAATTCTTATATTCACTGACAGTGAATCAGCTCAAATACTAACCACAAGGTCTTGTCAAGAGATTGTATTACCCAGTACGAAAAGGTGAACCCTGAATTTATGCTCTCAAAACCAGGTTTGCTTATTTTAACTGGCTTGGAGAACTAAAACTGGGCGGGGATTATCGAAGCACTGTCAGCTCACACCTCCAGGGTCGCTGGTTTGAATCCTACCTCCGTTCTATATGTGTGTGTGGATTCGGCATGCTTTTCTCGTGTTGCATGGGTTTCCACCCACAGTCCAAAAATATGTCCTTAGGTGAACTGGAATCTCTAAATTGCCCTGTGATAGACCGGCATCCCGTGCAAGGTGCCCCCCTGCCCTGAACTCAAGGGTCGCTGCAGCCCTGTACACCCCATGGAGGGTGACTTTGTTTCCCGCTAACAGCACGGCCTACATGACTCATGAGTCATGCCGCTATACCAGCTGAGATACTGCTGGAGGTAGTAATCATTGGATTATTTCCCATTCTGACCAAATGTGAACTAAACCAGATTAGCTGCAGCCCGTGTTCCTCATTAGGATGCAATGCACCCCAAGGATCTTTATGATTCGCTAATGTGAATGACACCTCTGAAAAATTCTAGCGCCGGTCCGCATGACTGGCTCTCCGGGACAGGAGTAGACTCCGCATTCTTTGGTAGCCTTCCCTGTTTCTCTGCATATCCATCTGCTTGTATTTCACAATAAGCGGTCGGCCTCATCAGGCTCCAGGGAAAACGCAACGGGGAAGAGATGGAAGCCAGAGGTGGTGGGACACAGAGGCCAAGGGGAAGCAAAGCTCCAGGAAGGGAGTCTTCTGGTGGATAAAGGAGGCTAATGCATGGAGAGATACTCGACCAGGTGGCCAACCGTAGTCATGCGAGTGGATGAGCAGATACACCATCACTGCTTTGGTATGCTCTCCCTGCCTGGCCAGCAGCAGCAACAAGCGAAAGACCAAACCTTCCTCGTGATCA
The DNA here is from genome assembly GCA_026777985.1 of Mormyrops attenuatus. Taxonomy (NCBI): domain Eukaryota; kingdom Metazoa; phylum Chordata; class Actinopteri; order Osteoglossiformes; family Mormyridae; genus Mormyrops; species Mormyrops attenuatus. Next base: position 36,147 of record JAODKC010000127.1, on the reverse strand, counting down.
TCAACAGACCAAGCTGAGATGCGCATTTCTCTTTTATTACGCTTTGACTCTTCGTAACAGAGCCAAGGATCACTGCAGTCACCAAGTTCTCTTCTGACGAGCCGACTTCCAAAATCAAGAGTTATTAATGATGTGTGAAAAAAGTATGTTTGTCACAATGCCTGAAGGGATTAATAACCGTTTTGTAATCAATAGGTCCCTGGTCAGCACCAAAGCTACAAATCGAGGGTGTAGCCGGTCTGCCAATGCGGGGAAGACAGAATGGCAACCCTAACTCTCAGCGGTCTTGGAAATCGCGTGTCGCCCGAGAGCCAGGACCCAACGACGGGTAAAGTTTTCCAGTGCGCTGTTTGTGACAGTTATGTAATTCACCTGAACCTGCAGTGAGAAAGATTTGCTTTAAGGGATTTGGGGTGGTGGCGGGTGGCGTGAGAATGGACATACTCTGGGGGGGGGGGGGAGCACAGCACACTGTGTTCTCGTTGCCCCACCTTCAATAGGCTGTTTTTAGACAAACTCCAACCACCACCTGTTTTGTCCATCCCTCAAACCCCTCTAAGGACCTACGCAGACCGTCTGCCTGCCTTTGCTCCCCGTCCCTGAGATCCCTCCCCCCGAAGACGGCTGCTCTGCTCCTCTGTGTCTGCCTCCAAGTTTCTCTTTCCCTTTCTGTCCTTCACTCACTTCTAACAGAAATACCTGCCTCTCTGTGCGGCCCCGGCTGAATACCCCGAATACCGGTGGAGGGGCAGGGCAGCACAGCATGGGGGTGCAGAAATTGCTCCAGGTGCTTTAGTATATATTACAAGGCCTCTCTTCCTGGTTAGTCATCAGTCTGGAGTGCAAGTCATAAAGATTCCACCACTCAAATAATTAGATTATTAATTATTATTACTAACAACCATTCAGCCTGTTTCTTCTTAGAAACCTTAAAAATATATGTGGAGTTCACAGGCAAAGTTCTCGCTGAACTCTGTGTTATGTATTAGAAACATTAGAAGTGTTTTCTACCGATTGCAGATGGATGGTTTGGAAAGTTGTGGTATTTAATAGACGGGATATTAACAAGGTCTGCCGATGTTATGGCCGCTAGCCGGTGTAAACGTAGCCTCACCGCACTTCCTGCTGCATGCCGTGCGGTATTGTGGAGCCCCAATTAGCGTCACGCTCCGTCTCCTGGAAAACCACAGACGCGGGTGGCGGACGCAGCGACCCCAGCAGAAACAGAGCAGAGGGAAGCCGGTCCAAAGGCCGAGTCTCTCCCGCTACCCTAAAAACTCTGCCTAGGAATATACACATCATATATATATCCTAAGCCTTACGACGATTCGACTTAGAGTATTTCGACTTTACGATGGTGCAATGGCGATGCGCATTCATTAGTCATCAAACTTTGAACTTTGATCTGTTCCCGGACGAGTGACATGACGTACAATACTGTCTACTGATGCCGGCCGATGGCAGAATCCACGCAGCCATGCTTCCCATCTCTGTGGCAACGTAAACATCTCGTACAACGTTTAACAACATATCACATGGTGTTTTTTTTAAACCAAATAAACTTGTATTCATTAATTTACTATTCAATTTCTGATCTGTAGTTAGTTACAGTAATTATTTATTTACTTATTCAGTGACGGTAGTTATTTATTTACTTATATCATATCCATATTCGACTTCCAATATTTTCCACTTACGATGGGTTCATCGGAACATAGCTCGCCTGTATCGCCTAACGGGATCAGCTTGATACACTAATTTTTATCGCTAAATAGCGCTAATTCGGAGCCCTGCACCTTCTGCTACCTGTACAGACAGTCCAACATTATGTGAGCCTCAAACACCCCTGTGACGCTTTTTTTTAAAATTCATTTCCACACCGTCTGGCCTTCGCATTAAACCGTCAGGCTCCATTCAGAGGATACCGCCTGCTTCCTCGCACAGACACGCAGCCACGCGCATTACTGAAGGTATCTGCCGCCATCCCCGCGGGCCCTTAACTTACAGACAGAACAATCTAGAAGGAGTCTTGTATTTCACTGTTCGCAGATTTTATTGCAGGGAGCGCAGGGTTCTCTGGCCCCCTAACAACGATCGTCTCATGGCCACAAGCGGAATCCGATCGACGTAAAACATCAGGCCGAATACAGACAGTCTGGCAGTTATCTCACATCTATTTTTACCCTTTGATTCTTGTTGGACGTCTGCTTTTAACTACTCCAAATCAGAAAGGGAAGGAGAGCACATTTCTGAGCGTAATTAGCCGGTTTTTCCACCCGCCTGTTCAGAGGATCATTAGGGGAGATAAAAGACATGCTGGCCTGGTTCGCTTTGCCGCGTTGCTGAATAAGCCTGAAATGAGCCCCAGTGCAGAGTCGTGTTTGCAGACTAGTCCCCTTTCAAGCGTATATTCAGAACCTTTAAATGCATATTCCACATTTCAAGTGGACATGTGTTTTGTGGATCAAGATCATTCAAACTGGGGAATACAGCATTCAGAAGTCTGGCATGATATATGTCCTGCTGGAGTCGGGGCAGGGTCGCCTTTTCTTTGTCCCGTACCGAATTAACTGTGGGACATTTTCCCCTTAATGGTACTTCCAAGGACTTAAGAGCAACCCGTCTAATACCTCACACCACATTTTCATTTAGGATTCTCATGCTCAAAACAATCTTCACCCCCCAAGTTAATGCAAGCCCTTGGAGACAGTAGATGACATAGGTAATGAAATGTTTAGCACCAGGTATTGGTCCGCCATCAGTGATGAAGAAAGGCTTTACATTCCCTTTGTGCGTAATAAATACGTATTTATGATTAAGACAGAGATGACCTTCATTGTAATAAGTAACCCAGCAGAGGTTCTGGAGGATTCCTAAGCTAATGTACTGATGTTCATTGGCTTATAAACACGGACAGACTGTTTCCCTTAAGAATGTTTTTCTCATTAAGACTGGTATGTATTTATAGGGTAATTCAAACAGAACCAAGAACATCTTTTTTTCTAGTACTAACGGGCTCCTCAGGTGTTATCTTTGTCTTTTCATAAAAAAGTTACGATTTAAATTTATAGCCTAAACAATGGTAAAGTCCATAAGCACTTATCCAGCAGGGAGCCGCAAGGGGTCGGGAGCCGATTCCTGCCGGCGCAGGATGCAGTCTGCATGGGAGATGCAGCGTCATCGCAGGGCACACACACATAGTCACAAAATTATGAGCTATTTGGAGACATTAATTCAGAGAACTGCATGTTCTGGAGTGTGAGAATGGAGAACCTGGATGACAAGAAGGATCATAATAAACTATGTAGCCAAAAGTATGTGGACACCCGTATTAGAGGAGCTGGGTAATTAAGCCACACCCATTGCAAACATGGGACTATAATTAAAGACACAGCAATACGATCTCCGGCAACAAACATCAGCAGCGGAGCAGGTGGCTGTACAGAAGACTCAATCTTTCCAACAAGCCAGCTTACCTAATTTCTGCCCTGATAAAGCTGATAAAGTGATGTGACTCTGAAGTGGACATATCTGGGAACAAATTCAGTTGCAAAGTGGTAGGACACAGAAATGTATTGAAAGGCCTGATCACCCTACATCAATATCCAACCGGAATGGCAGCAAATCTCACCAGCAATGTTCCAACACCTTCCCATAAGAGGATATCATAGTGACAAAGGGTGGGCAAACTTCATATTAATACACTTGGTTTTGAAATTAGATGATGGGCGAGCTGGTGTCCACACACTTTTGGTCCTATAGTGTACTTGGTATGGCACTGATGCACCAAATGTTGCTGTATGTTTGCACGTCTGGCTTATGAGTTCAGGTCGTCTGTGCAACAAAAAAGGAAAGACTTGCTGTGTGGGATGAATCGTGTAAAATCAGGGCAGCTCACAAATGACAATGAGCTGCTGTTACCCTCCAAATGCATTAGGGAGACTGGAGACAGACGATTGTCGGATGGGGTCAGTCGTTGGGATGGTGAGCGGTTCAGTGGTCAGTCTCTGTGCCCGTGATCGGAAGGTCACCGATTTGAGCCCCGGCCTCGGCATGTCCGTGGGCCCTTGAGCAAGGCTCTTAACCCCCAGCTCCAGGGATGTCAGATGTTGCCTGACCCTGCGCTGTGACCCCCAAGCTATGGGGAGCAAGATGGAGTAGGCAAAGATAAGAATACTTATATACCTGTCCAATGGCCAACAAAGGATTATTATAGAATGTACTTTTATGACACTTTTATTTCAGAATCTATCCCCAGTTATACAGAACTTCCCTACACTTCTGCTAGCTTAAGGCTCCTAACAACAACTCTGATGCTTATGAAACACGTCATACTAAAGATACACAGATTAACGAGTAAGTAGCAGATTTGATTGAAAGACTCCGGTCTCTGGTACTACTTAACAATGGCTAGAGAGCAGGTTAGCTTGGAGGAGGCGATGGTGTTCAGATCCTGTAGTTCTAGTAGAAAATGAGTTTCACCGAGAAGAATAACAGTACTGGCTTCATCGATGGAGAGGATGCTTGGCGACGCAGGCTTCTGAAATCAGAGTCGACGGACCCCGTTCTTTCTTGGGGATCGTCAAAATGGAGCAGCCGCGGGGAATGTTGACACAAGCAGGAGAGCAGCGTGTCCAACGTGCTAAAATAAACCCCAGAGGATTTTCCACTGGTCAGCTCAAGCTGCCAAAGGTTTTGGCAAAAATAGGGGCTCTTGGTTCCCGGAAATAGAAGAGTCCAATTAACATGGGTAACTAATTAGACAGAAGAGCCAAGACCTACAACAGCAGTGCCTTGGAGCTCAGCGGGGACCGGTGCGGTCTTACGGAACCTTACGGAATATTTCTGCTTTATTTCAGACTTAGAACAGGCACATGTTTCTGGCAAGTCTTTCCAAAATATTTTAAGCTTATTTTCCTCGGACGAGAAAAACAAGTTCTTATGTGCTATAATATTTGGCTTTTTGCACATGTACTGTTTAAAAACAGACATCAATCCATCTTCTGTTACTTGCAGAGTACAGGGTGATGGTAACCTTGAACTCAGCCCAGGAAAGGCAAAAGCACCGGGCAAAAATTCACTTTAGAAGTGCTTTTTAAGCCGGTCTTCAGGGACCCCCAGATAGTACACATTTTTGCTCCCTCCCAGCTCCCAACACACCTGTACCAGGTTGCTGGTGTTCTTGATTGAGGGTCCCCCAGGACTGGGTTGAAAAACAACGCACTACGGGCAATTTAGAAACATCAATCCAACTGATTGCATGTCCTTAGATCAGTGTTTCCGAATCCGGTCCTTGGTGACCCATGACAGTTCAATGTGGATGGTCTGGCAGGGAGCTGGGAGGGAGCAAAACATGGACCGACTGTGGGTCCCCAAGGACCGGATTGGGAAGCGCTGCTTCAGATTGACAAAAAGAAACCTGCACGACTTGCAGAATCAAACGTGGGAATCAAACTCCCATCTTTGGAGGCATAAGGTGACAGTTCTAAGCCAGGGACTGAGCCGCGGCACCACCCTGAAGTTACATGCAAGCACTAAAGTGTCTTTGGCCACTGTTACGTCTGGATGCATTTTCAAAATCTGGCCTCAGCACGTATTTTGGGCTGTCGAATCCCTTTGAGTGACTCCTGGGGGCCGTCACTGAGACGGGGTGAGGCCTTCCATGCAGTGGCAGAGCGAGATGAACAGGTATTACTGGGACGAGCATGGAATAGAAATCAGACTTGTGTGCATTGTCACAAAGCCCTTTCTCTCCATTCGCTTCTGACTTTTTGTAAGATTTATAGTGTGTTCCAGTATCAGAGAGGACATTTAGATGGTCTGTGAACAAACTGGATGTTGTCTTGGCTTGAGACTTTGTGGTCGAGCGATGAAATCCCAGGTGTGCCATCTCCTGTGTGCTCTTGGTGCATTTTTTTTCAGGGAAAGTCGATTTAAAATTATTTAAAATTCCAGATGTGTCTGGCATCTGCAGGAGCCAGGTAACACACCAAAGGCCACTCCACATGCTCTGAAAGGATGATCTACAGTCTACAGAATAAGACACTGGAAGTTTTATAAAAATAACTGACCTGATTTGAGTTCTGGTACCACTGATGAATTACACATCCATATGGATATATAAACGATAAACTATATGTTAAACGTTAACTGTCATATATGTTTAATATTAAAGTCATTGTTAAAGTTAAGAAAATTGAGTTATTTACAAAAATACATACTTAGTTTTGGTTTAAAAGCTTTCAGTTTATTACCCATTCCAGTGAAAAAATGATTCGACCGGCTGGCTTTGGCATCCGAGCATGCTGGGAAATGAGGGGTCTCCGTAGATTCAGATTCCTTATTAGAAGCTCATATTGCCGCAACAGAGTGAGATTGCTAATTAAAAGTCTTTCCAAGCGCCCAGATGAATTATTGTTTGGTCTTATTACGGCTGCTTTGATTTCATAATGATAATTATATCCATTCAGTAAGCACTTGCAACAGCAGCAGTGTCATAATCTTAAGAATAAATACTGGCACAGAACCCATACTGTACATGAATACAAACAACTTATTTGGAAATATTTTTCCATAGAAGGAACATTCCTTTTTCATGATGCTCAAGAACCTGCACGACTGAGACAGAGTGGTGACATTGAGAACATTGGCTGATGGAGGAGGTTGCATATATCTTAGATGCTCTTTGGATCTCGAGTCATGCAACTTTTCCAGGAAATGTCCCCCCCAACACTTTAAGACAGACGTCAGAACCCAGTGACAGAGGAGTGAATAGTTCTATCTCAACTGGAACAAAACCAGCAAAGACTTTTCAGGGCCTTCAGCAATTTGATTAACCTAGCTGTCATTTGTCTTCATCTCTCCCATTCTGACAGGCTGGTCAGATGGGGGCCCCCTAGTGGCCGCTGGGCCGGTTACGCTTTGGGCTGGCACTGCCACGACATGTCGTCTGCCGCAGAACGGACCAAAGCCTCGTCCAGAAATCCGGCTCGTCGCGGTTCTGGTGCCATACCTCATGGAGGAGCTTGGGGGCATCAGCCCTGCTCCGGACAGACCATGGCGCACAGATGACTCCGCACCCCACAGACACCATGCCTCCTCCTACCTCCAGCCCCGCCGACGCTCCATCTCACGGCCCCCACCTGTGAAACACGTTAAGCGCGGCGCACCGCCGCTTGAGGAATGTCTGCTCGTCACCGTCTTCTTCTCCGCTTAATAAATATGTAATTTCTCCTGTGATTGATGGCATTTCTGCATTTCTTACCCCTGCTTCTTCCCTGACGTCCAATCGTAAAAGCAGCCCTTTTCCAAACCCCCCCCCAGTCCTAATAAAGGGTGTGGGGGGGTGATAAAAGCCCCCCCGTACTGCCCCCCTGACCCCCTTCTGTGAATGCCATTACTGCCCCAGCTCCCAGCCCTCGCCAGTTCCCTTCTCCCAAACCACCGTGACTTTCCATTTAAAAATAAAGACAATAAAAGCTTGTGGTTCAGGTATGAGAGTACATACTTCAGTCTAGACTCCGCTGGGCATTTCACAGGCTTGCCTGAGCCGCTGCTCATCTATTTGCATACCGGTCCCAGCCAAAATCAACACGTTGCTATTTTAATACTTTCACAGCTTTTAACATGCATCCCCAAAAAAAAAACATTAAAATTAACATTCAGAGCCATAACTCCTAAATTATTACATTCATTTAAACTTCAACAACAGTAAGCAGTAAGAAAGCACGGGGGAGCCGCCATCGGAGGTGGGAGGGGCAGGTGTCCCACGGCTGATCTCCTCCCTCTCCCCCGTGGCTGGGGTCGGCATCAGCTGAGTGTGAGCCGTGACTCACTGCAAGCACGCAGTGACAGCGTCTGCTCTGAACACCTACGGCCTTATTCCTCACGTGTATGAAGGCAGTGCACCCGGGGGGGGACTTAGCTGGGGGGGCCAGTTAACCTCCAAGCTTCTGACCCCTACCTCCTGACTTTACTTACCTGACTTTTAGCTTTTGCAAGCCACTCTGTCAAGTCCTGTTCTTGCTAAATGTTAACTTCTCTGGGGCAACACTGGGAGGGTTATATGGGAGGGCTATATGTGAGGGCTATACGCGAGGGCTATATGAGCCAAATGACGTTAAGCTGAACTGTGATGCTCTCAACCCTGTATGGGATAAGCGGTTAGAAGATTGATGGATGGATTGTAAGGACCCACAATACTGAATGAATATACTCAACGACATGTTAGTCTCTCTGGGGCACACACACACTCTGCACACACACACAGACACACACACACGCGCACCCAGTGCAGTCAGGACCAAGGTGCCACTGGAACAGCGCAGCTATGGCCAGTTAGAGGGAACCACAGGATAACCTCGGCAGTAAGACACTAACTGCAGGGCTGCAGATCTACCGGAGCGTATCGCTTATTTGATCCAGGCGGCACAGCAGGGGGCGCTGTGGGGTGGGATCCCTGCCTCTGACTCAGAGTGTGTGCAGTTCGCCCCCCCACCTTCTGTGTGAGTCGGTATTGCCGCATTACCCATAGCGTGACTGTGTGTGTGTGTGTGTATGTGTGTGTGTGTCCGTCCTGAAACGCACTGCCATCCCGACCAGGATGCCCCCCTGCTTTGTGCCCTGTGCACAAAGGCTGACCCTGTACTGAATGAGTGGATGGATGGAAGGCATGTCTGGCTTTGATTGGGTGTTTTTCTCCCTTACCTAATCTGACAGGTCTGAATAGGGCCAGAGTGGGACTGAGCTTCAGTCCAGGACTGTCACACATCAGCACGGCCTTGGGGGGTCGGTAAACAGAGTCAGGGGTGGGGGACTCAGGGGGGCCCACTGGGAATTCTCCTGATTTTCCCAATTAGCCAACTGGGTCTGAAACAACCCATGACACCACCCCTCTGCCCCCTGCCCCCTCGGGCACGCAACCAAGATAAACGACCTCAGTGGCCAGGTTTCCCAACCACAGCAAAATGGTGCTGACACTCACCTTAAAAAAAAGGGGGTTTCATGTCCGATTAATGTCCATTGATGGCCGGGCTGTTGATCCTAAACTCACAGCGTGGCATGACGCACGTAACAGAAGGTAACGTGAAGGATATGGCACAGCCGTTAAAAGCCTGTCTTGCATCTCAGGCTTCAATGCTGCCCTAAATTTTAAAGACTTTTCACTTGGAAATATCATTATCTTCCTAAATAATGAAGAGGCGAATCAGAAGTATGGGCATGCTAAATCAAAAGCTCAGGTACATATTCAGCAGCTCGTCTGCAACCACCCAGCTGGAATATCCCTGATCCCGCTCAAGACATAATAAAAATTATATAACTTCCATATTTCCTCATGGCCACGTTTTACTTATTCGTTCCCTTGTTTTTAGTTAAATCATGGCCAATTATCAATTCATTCCCAAAAAATATTACAAAACAAAGCCACAATATAAATTTTATTGCTACATCATAAGCAGGACTCCACAGCAAACAGCTCTGAAGGTATAATAATGATCCGCTTCCCGCTATGTAGGTGACGACCGCAAGGTGCTGCGTTTTAATCTCTGTCTGCCTTTCTGCTGCCGCCTGCAGGGATTTCAGGAACGTAATGCAGAGGATCTCCGTTCACCAGAACCCAGGGATCTTCCAGAGGAATGTCCATCTGTCCCACTACTCTCTGGCCTTCAAAGAGATCAGTCGACTTCATCGTGGTCGGCATCTCCTGATGTGATGTTACCTCCGGAAAATGTGAAAGGACAGACGGCTGGCGGGTCGACAGCGGCCGGCACACATACTGCGAGGGAATCTACGTGTGATGGTGCCCAGAGAAACACGTACAGAAGTAAAGCCAACTTCATGTGTGATTCGCAAAGGGATTAATAACTGATCTTTACGATAATCTGTGTACTCAGTGATTCACAGAGAGGTGTCAGAGAGTCACATGGACACCACACTATCCTGCAACCAAAACAGCACAATCCCTACTCACATTCTTCCATATATACATAGAAACAGATTTCACTGGATTAAATGATATCACTGTGTATGTGTGTTTATACCTATTATATATCATTCACTTAATAAGGTAATATCTGGGCCCTCAACAAATGATTATAGGTGGGATAAGCTACTGAGTATGTACCGCCATACATAATATATAGACAAGAGTTTTTTGCAATGTATTAAGCATTGAACCAAATCCACAAAGATAACAAGGCCTTTATAAAACCACCTTTAAGACTCAAGACATTTTTATTGTCAATACATCCATGAACAAGTACAGAGTGTGCTGAAATAAAATTTCTCTTCGGCCCCCAATGATGCTACACGTAAGTACAAATATAATACTGTAAATAACATCCACAACACAAACAAAATTTATGCTGCATCCATGCCACAGGATGTAGTGATACCACAGAAAGCCATGGACCGCTGTCATGGGTCACATGATCAGGCTGTGGGAGGGACTCTGTGCCCACAGACCAACCGTCAGCTTGTATAAATAACGTTACGTAATCAGCATGCTGTGCGGCTCATTGTTGCCCGACACCTCCCATGTTATAGCTCCTAATTCTGGTTCTGCTCATGCTCCGTGTATGTGGGGGGGTTCACTTGTCCTCCCTGTTCCTCCTCATGTCCCCCCGGCGCTTCTGCATCCTCCCACCTTCCAATGGCAGGGAGTTAGGCTGAAAGGCACCTCAAAATTAACCACACTTTGTGTGTGTGTGTGTCTGTGTCTGTGTGTGTGTTGTGTCCTGTGATGAACTGGCATCCTGTACCCAGCCTTGGCCCCAAGGCTGCTTGTGACTATCTGTACTGTACAAGCAGTTTAAAGAAGGATGGACAACACACTTAAATTATTCCTTAGTGATCACAGATTTTTCAATAAAAAAAAATTATTTCATGGAGAGTGGAAGGAAGCTTGCTACAAGTCAGCTTTAAAATATATTTTCGCTGCTTTTTATTGCAGCGACATTAACCTCAACCACGCAACATTACGACCGAAACCCACAAGAGAAAAAGAGACATAAACGCATTAATGTGGAAGGTGCAGTAATGCACCAAAGACGCGTATGATGCTGCAGCCGTGTCAAAGGTCAACGCAGAGCTGCGCGTTAGGACGGCCAATTAAAGCGCGGAGCTCAGAAACCGGAGAACTGCGAGACAGGGAGCAGGGATGCGGGGGGGGGGGGGGCAGTCAGCTTTCGCTTCTGACCTCTCATGTGCCAGCAGCATGTCTGAATCTATCCATCTATCCTCTGGCTGCATATCTGCTGCGGTGTCACATGGGGGCAGCAGAGGGCTCAAGGCAGGGGTGCACCTATTACCAAATTAACAGGAGGAAATCACAGGCAAACTATACCCACACACAGTGGGGTGGGATTTCAACCCATAAACCGGACCTTGAGCTCAGCTGCTAAGCCACCCCCGGTGCAGACATAACCCCCACAGCCAATAGAAACCCCCAGCTCAAGGGCACATGACCCCCAGCTCAAGGGCAAATGACCCCCACCTCAAGGGCATATGACAACCACCTCAAGGGCATATGACCCCCAGCTCAAGGGCACATGACCCCAGGAAGAGAACAGGGTGAGGAAGGCCCTTCTCTATCAGCCACAATATTTATGCTGCTGCCCAGCAGATATTCAAACTCACGGTATTTGTGCATCTGTCTGTTACGGCCACGCCGTGTTCTTTCAAAACTACATTCCCTCCCCTAAATTTAGCGTAAGCAAAATGGTTCTGTGAATCACAAATGCATCATGACTTCTAAAGTCTATATTCCGCAGCCCCTCAGGATGGCTCCTCCACCTTCGCATTACCTGTGACGGCAGCAAAGCACGGAGAGAGCCACGAGGGAGCAAGGCGCGGAGCTCCTGTTTAAACGGGCCCTAATGCGTGGATGGGCTCCACATGGGGAATAAAATGCGTCTTACTCTTACAGTCCTTTTAATGTCTTTTACGGTCTGCTGACATCACTCCAGTAAAACGGATGGGCTGGCATCTAGCTACTGCCATTTATGGACGGCATGCAAAAAAATCTATCAATTATAATGAAAAAATAATTTAAAACGTGTTTCTGTTAAACGTTTCATTTCTTCAGTCACGCAGAGTGGCTGCCGTTCAGTGTGGCGCCACTGCCCTCTGGTGGCCAAAAATTACTCCGAAAAAAAATTAAGACAGAAAAAGGGATAATGACTTTTGAAGGAGAAGAGTGAGTACTGACCAAACTCCTCTAAGAACACGCTCGCAGCCCCCATTCCCGAAAACACCCATACCTTTTTATTCAATCCAAACTTCATGTAGCTGTGGAGCTGTCACAAAGCACAAAGTTGCCATTTTAGAGCAGACTATATATAAACTATCACATCACCCCTGACATACCCACCACTTACCCATGAGGGAAAACGGAAAATCCTGACACTTTAAGACTCTGGCAATGCAATTGTGGGATTTGATGAACTGTATTCACTCTGTGACAGTAATAAATGATTCCAAAACATGCCTAAGAGCCAGACAGTTCAGAAGTTTCAGATTGGTTATTATATAAAAAAACACAACGGTAAATTCCAAAAATCATATCAAAACCCAGTCAAAAGCCATGAAAAAAACCCAAAAAGCCTGCCCAGATTATTTAAATGTGATCTTTATTTCTGCATCACCAGAAACCTTTAAAAACAGACGAACTTTGTATGCAGACACTGGACCCCAACATAACAGCTCCCTCCACATTTTACACTTAGCACCTTGCATTAGTTTATTTACTTATTTAGCAAAACATATGTTTTTGAGAAAGTATAGTTAGACAGTCCCTGGAGGAACTCTGTGATCAAGGCCTTGCTACAGGGCTCAACAGTAAAAAAATTTTGCTGACCTTGGGACTCGAACCAATGACCTTCTGATCACTGGCACAGCACCCTAACCCACTGAACCACACATTACCTCGCCTTACCCTGGCAGGAAAGGAAGTCTGTCTGCACATTCCCTTCACGGGGGCGGGGATCGCCAAAAGCCTCAATCACAAGGCCGTCAGAAGGAAGTACTCAAAAATGTCTTTTATAGCGGTGGAGAGCTTCACCAAAGAGTAAAAACTAGATCACAAAAAACATCGTTCCCCGTTGGGGAGTACCCAAAATATATGCCTTAATCATGAGTGCTTGTCACCGACAGGAGGATTCCTACTGAGCTCTGTGGAGACCTCTTCAGAAAGAAAACTGATTACAATACTTCAGTGCACATCTCGATATCATGAATGTGAATTAGGAACAAACTGAACCGTGTGGAAGCACAGCTCTCAGAAGATGTTTACTCTTGTGTAGAACAAACACCATTAACTGGATAACAGCAGAGAGCATAGTCAGTCCGCTGGGAAGCGTCTGAACAGCGACTCAATTACTGCGTTTTATGTTCCTGTGTGGCTTCTGCCTTTCATGTTTAATCCTTTAAGGGATTTAAATTGATGCTTCGCACAATGAGAATCATTAAGAGAGATAATATGGAAGCATGCAGATCTGACAAGATGTAGGAGCCGACGAGGACGGATCTGCCATACGCAATACAAGTCAATATCACAAATAAACTTTCAAAATGATTACAGGACAGGTCATTAGAGTGGAATAAAGTATCTGTTTTGCAGGGGGAGATGGGGGGGCTATTGTTTACATTTTCGGTGTGTTTGTTCAAGCTCAAAATAGGCATGACCAAGGTTCAGCAGTGAAGATGGAGGTTGGGATTCCCTCTTTTCAGAGGAACACCGAGAGCTTAAGGGTGCTTCAGGGCTGGATTGTCACGTAAAAGGCAACACTGCCTTCTGTGAATACTTATAGTTCTTTGCTCAATCGGCACATTTCCTGGCCAAATCGGACACAGACTTATTGACTGGTTAAGTAACTGAACGCTTTATTTGACATTCGCACCAGTACAGGTACATTAGAACGGTTCTCCTCGCTGACCCCGTCTAGCTCTCCGCAGCTTGGGGGGGCTAAGGGCTGTCCTCATGGGCCCCAAATGGCTGTTTTGCTGAGGTTGGGGTTCGAACCAGCGACCTTCCAATCAGGAGCATAGTGCAGCACAGGATGAGTCGTCATAAGAGAAGGTAACCAATGTCACACTGGAAATTTTCACCTTCTCGATATCTGTAAATTTCATCACCAGCCCGTGGTCCTTATATTAGTGAACACAGTTTTGAGCTTAAGGTACAGAGTACAAAGTCTTCATGTACCGATTGGAAAGGGATTCGAGCTACAACAGCTAGCCACACGCTAGCCATCGACTGCTCTGCTGATCTACTGCTAAGTTGCTAAGCAAAATGCAAGACAAAGTGAGCATCCAAGAACAGCCGGATCCTTAGCTGTATTACAGAACGCAACACTTATCCACTCCTCGTTAAGTCTTTAAAACGAGGATCTTCAGTTTGTATGCTCTCCAGAGGGCCACAGAGTTAACGTACTTTCAAATGCCAGCTCACCTTCATGAAGGTCTGGGGATGCAAGAGGTTATTCCTGTGTCTGACTGCTCAGTAAGGCTTATTCTGTCTACTATACGTGTATGTCTACGGTCAAGGCAGTGTAACCACATGGAAGAGTTTACCGATCACCTGCCTGCATTCACCCAAGGTACATTCACCCGAGCATGCCTGGACTAGTTAATGCTGGTTTAATTTTACACTTTTCCACGTAAAAACCACAAAGCCAACATGCTGTTGCTGTATCTATGGCTGCTGGTCCTGCTGTTCATGCCATTTTCTCAATTAACGTGTCTATGCAGGTTCTGACCATCCATGCTGACCTCCCTCCTTCCCCACATGTCCTGATAGTGCCTGGGGTGGGCACCACCAGAGCTGGAATCCTGGTGCGGTCCCATGGAAGGATGACATTGTGGATGTGACTTACAAACTGTAGCATTGTGTGCAGACTTCAATTCACCACCCTACACAGGTCAGTGTGAAGTGATTCATTAATGGGCTTTGGCTTTGACCATGACTACAGTTTACAGGCTGCCTTTAGCAAGCAGGCCTGCTCTAATTTCTATGTGAGAATGCCCCAACCCCTGGGGTGGGGGTTGGCCACTAAATTCATCGAATTGATCCAATAGCCAGTACAATGAATAATATTAAGTACTTAATATGATATGATTTATATGATATCACAGGTACACTTGCATAATCACTGTCAGTACAAAACAACATGTAACAACAGAACAATAGGTAATCAGTCAATCAATTATGATCATTATACATGCAGCCAATAGGCAAGGGTGGAGGCCATGATAAAGGAGGGAATCCGATGCTGGTCATGCATTATGATAACCAGTCATGCTGAAGATGATCTTGTAAGGGGGGGGGGGGGTGGAAAGTATAGAAACGGGGCACTTTTTCACCTAGGTTTTGCGGGGTGCTCAATCACGCTAAATTAATCATCTCACAAAGTTTTTTTACTTTACCAGTTTTGAATCGGGGATATTTTCTGTCACTGATTTATTTCCTGTCTGAAATTAAGGGGTCGTTCGGAGATAATTGTTCCTTTACCAACAGCACCGCATAAACTGTCCAGATGTAATGCAAGGCAAAATTGCCAGGCATTTAGAGATTCATTAAGACATATTTAAACCATCAGCACTGACTGTAACGCATTACACCAGACACCAAACCGCCAACAAAGTGGCAACAAACCGGTACCCCCCCCGCCCCCCCGGTGAAGGGATATGCATCTGACCGAGTGATTTCTGTAATGTGTGGGAACACGGCCAGGGGGTACGGATTTACCTCATAGACTCTGACCTTCAACTCGATGACGTCACGGATTCCCGAGAAGCCTCGTCGTCGCCGTCACCTCTGTCCGAGCTCCATGTCCGTCCCCATGCTCGGAAGGGAGTAAAGGAGGAGGTAAAGTAGAAATCATACCTTTAAAGGAATACTAAGAAAAGACCATTCCTAATTTGAAAAGTTCACAGCCAAGTTAGAATGGCTTTAGGACGGGGGCGGGTCAACGAACCAGTGAATCACCTGTCCCTGTTACAGGAGTTATGGTGTCATCCCACCCACCATTTAAGCTCCGCTCGCCTTCATCTGCAAAGTTTAAATAATTTCTGGTAATGAGTCAAGCTTATGGCAATGATTCAAGTGTGAAAAATACTGTAGGACGTTTTTAATGAACATCAAAGCGTAGGCGATGGTAATGGTGCCATCTAGTGGATATAATCCAAACTGCAGCCAATGGGCATACAGAACATCCTCCCCATTTCAGGAATAAAGAGCCTGAAATGTAGCCAAATTCCCACCTTGCTGCTCAAGGCCATCAAAGTTCTCAAAGGTCACCAATCCAAATCCTGGGGCTCATGGTGTCTCACGGTCTTTGATCACCACATTTGTTTTTTATGAAAAGCTTGAACGGCCTCTCTCAAGATGTCCCGTGAAGTGATTTTCTAACTTAAGTCTTTCTTTGGCCTTGGATCGATCACTAAACCGCCAGACCACAATTCAAAATGGAAAATTTGCAACTGAAATACAGCACATCTCAGATTATGTTTGTACACTTAAGGGGAGCTATTGATAGCAGCCGCATCGCATATAAGGACACTAGTCAATACCTCTGTGCACAGACTGCATACAGACTTTCAGGTGGAAATTTTCAAGCGAAAAGCAGCATGAGGACGTTTAGGGCATATTATGAGAAGACGATGGTCAACCAGACTCGATCGAGTTTGCCTGCAGTAACCGCGGGGATCGGCTGATGAGAGGCCATAATGTGCTGGCGAAAATGTATGCAACACCCAAAAAACACAAATGGAAACCGCTTATAGGGGGGTCAAATTGAACTATTAACATATAAACATGAGAATTGTTACCAAATTATAATGGCAGCAAGACCATACTGTGAGTTGCGCTCCATTTCTCTGCAAGTTACACATCTTTCCAAAATTATTCCAAAAGACGTGATGTATGAATATTACCTTCGTCAGAGGCAAAATATAGCATCGCACACACAGTAGTACAATTTCTGCGCACTGCTTAAAGCAGTTCAGCTCCAGGGGGGTGCCAATAATCCAACACACCTACTAAACCTGTTAATTGGCTGATGATTGCTTGAGCGGGCGATGTCACGCAGGTGATTATTTTTCGTGTAACTGCACACCTTGTGGTTTATCCCTTACTATGTTAAATTGTACATCCACCAATGGGCTTTCAGCCTTAATCTACAAAGCAATTTCTCCTAATTCCTAGAAATAACCTTTTCCTAAAAAACCTTAACATGAAGAATGACCATAATCAGCCAAGCTGAGACAGAGCATAAAGATGAACAGCTACTCAATTCAACGTCTTTCACTTCAGAATTGATCAGAGCTCACTTTCTCAGAACAGGCAGTAGAGAGCTTGAGCAAATGGTAAAGGTAACAGTGCTAAACCAGAAGTACTCATGACCTCCAGACAATGTGTGCTGGGATACACAGGGAAGTACAAATGTTCAGCCACTGGACATCCATCTTTTCACGGCTTATCCAGCATAAGGGTGCCCCAGGCGACGCAGACTGCACATTTTTGGACCGCAGGTGGAAACCGGAGGATCCAATAAATGTAACACAGGGAGAATCAGTGTCTGGATGTGAGGGAACGGTACAGGTTGTCTCATTCGCTTCATGCTGAGCACTGACAGACCTGCAAGAATGTGGCATCTGGTTTAACAGATTTCCTACCTGACACGACCTTCCAGGATTGTTGCCTGAATACTTTGGAAGACCATTTAGCAGACTAAACGGGGAAGTGACACATGGAAAATGAGCATCCGCAAAAGCCAAAGACAAGGACTGTACTTAATTCAGATGGGGATGATCAGCCCGCAGGCGGAGATGGTAACTTCACTTAATACTTGTGGTCTGAACAGAACCATCACCAAAGGCAAGCAAAGGTGCAAAATCTGGTCACTTTCATTGAAATGTCTCCAGATTAAGCTTAAAACTTACCAAGGTCCTGAACACCTTTCACACAGAACAAGGGACAATAAAGGAAGTTTAACAAATCGTTTAATGGGCATCAAAGCCAGAAATCACAAAAAGTCAACATTGATGACAAAGAAAATAAAAAGCACAATTCCTTCTGAACGAGATCATCTTGTAAGGCAAGTCAACATAAGACCATTTAAAATGCATGCCGCAGTTGTACCGCAGCACGACGCGGCGAGCACCGACCATAGGAGGGCGTTTCAGACGAAGCAACTCAACCTTTATATACAGAATATTTACAGATCAGGGAGGTCTGTCCGTGTCCGGTAACATTTGACTCGTCATTCTAAAGGAATGTGTTACAGGCACAGAGCCTTATGGCAGTACGTCAGAGCCATTGACTTGAAATATGATGCATTTAAACGTCAAAGTCAAAAGCAAAGCGATTTGGCGCGTTGGTTGTAAGATCGTGCTGATATTAGGCTGCTGAGCCCCACTGACATTTGGGCCAGAACTCAGATGCAGATCTGCATGGAATAAAAAAAAAAAAAATCCTTTGCAAAATACTAGTAAAAAGTGTTCAAATTGTCTTGGGGTCGCTTCAAAAAGTGAAGACAACGGGGGAGAATGGGGAAGAGAGAAGGTCTTCTATAGGCTCATCTTTAAACGTGGCCAGTGATGATCTTGGGAACTGGGAAGATGTCACTCGTGAGAACCTAAGGAGGAGGTCAGATATCAGGGCATGGCTACGTGCCGTGCGAACACAGCTACAACTGGAGACGAAGGAATGGGGGTGGGCAATGCGTACCGTAGGTGTCGTAGCTATCGTAGTTATCTCTGTAGGAGCCCCCAGAACGGTCACTGTATCCACCCTGACTCCTGTATGGAGGATAATCATAAGCAACAGCCGCAGGTAGCGATAACATACCAGTAAAACCACTAATCATTTACCAACCTGTTGTCTCTGTTGTAATAGCCACCCCCAGAGGAATAGCTGCCGCCACCATAGCTTCGGTCTCCACTGCCATAGCTGCGGTCTCCACCATATCCTCCACCACCTGGAAAATTATATACTTTTTTATTTATTAAAATTCTCCTTCCAGACATCTAAAATGCAACTCAAAGTGCTTCAGAGGGAATAGATTTTTTTTAAAAAGGAACACACGGTTAAAAGGTACGAGGCGATTAAAAACCAAATGAATCCAAAAAAAAAAAAAAGAAAAAAAAAAGTGAATGAGATAGAATTAACATGGAAGCCAGTCCACATGGTTTACACCCACCTCTTCCTCTGCCCCCTCTGAAGAAGCCTCCGCCCCTACCACCAGAGGCGCCACCTCTAAATCCCCCACCTCTTCCTCCGGGTTTGCCCGCCTCGTCCACACGGATCATCCTACCATCCACAGACTGCCCGGGGGATCGAGTGGAGAAAAAAAAATAAAATAAAATAAAATAAAATATATGGTTTATACCTGATCGATACAAACCGCAAGTTTGGGGTTAGCGGGGAGCAGGACGCACCTTGCCGTTCATGGCCGCCATCGCGTCCTTGGCGTCTTCGGGGTTTTCGAAGGTGACGAAGCCGAAGCCGCGTGATCGGTGCGTCTCCCGGTCCCTGATCACATCAACTAAACGGAGAAAACGCGGTTTGAGATTAAATAAGCACTGGGAGAAGCGAAAGAGGGCCGGAGGGCGACGGCCAGGGCCGAACCTTTGGCGATGGTCCCGTACTTGGAGAAGGCCTCTTCCAAAGAGTCCTCGTTGGTTTCGAAGCTGAGGCCACCCACAAAAAGTTTCCCTTCGTCGGACATCTTGAGTTTCCTTTAATAAAATAAAAGCATTTTTCCATAATACTGAACAAGTTAAAACAAAGAACCGGCACCGATTAGCTCCCGCATATGTTTACAGACGCGCGTCGAAGCGCTGAACCTGCGCCATTTTAGCGGCCGCTTAGGTTTTAAGGAAAGATTCCGCCATTAAACTCCCCCTCATGCACGGCGGCCTGGAACAAGAGGATCGCCACAAAGCGACACAATACCTCGGCAACTTAGAAAACGGAAAACGATCACCTACAACTCGGTACTGATGCGAAAAATATATATTAAAAAAATCATTTATCATAAATTTTTAAAAAACACGAGACGAGCTAGAATTTGGTTAGAAAGCAAATTCGTCGCCAATAAGTAACCGGATCACACATTATAAATCAGACGGCTGTGAATAAGGCAGGCAAATAAAATATAAAAAAATATATAGATATATATTATCAAACAAACACCTTTTTTAAGCGGTGGGAATATCCGAAACACTTCCAAGCTGCCGAAGCGCGCTACGTGGGCGAGTGGAAGAATGAATGAAAATGGACTCTGTTTTATGGGTGCGGCGCGGGCACGAGCGCCAACCGACCAATAGAAGAGCCCGTTAGAAGGGAGGGCGTGGCTTGTGGGAGAGGCGCGATCGGCGGCGCGCTTTCTGTGCTCCCAGGTAGTACTCACGTGGTCGTGGGCATCCTGTGCTACATTCGCTGTCCTAATAAAAAAAATATCTCCTTTCAGACATCTAAATGCAACTCAAAGTGCTTCACAGAGAGTATGAATAAATAAAAAATAAAACCAAGATATAACAAGAACCACATTAAGGTTAAAAAGTACATGAACGTGTGATAGAAGTGATTAAAAACCAAATAAACCCACATAAAAAAGCGTGAATGAGATGGAATTAACATATGGAAATTCGCGGGGCATCGGTCATCCGTCTATCCATCAAGCTCTGGTGTTGGGGGCGGTGGGTGTTATTGCATGGATATCTAAATAGATATCAGTTCTTCACAGAATAGCCTTCAATGCGCACACACGGAGGCGGGAACGTCTTACGGGGAAAAAATACATGAACGGAAAAGAAATCCCGGGTTCTTTGTTACTATTGAAGCAGCATGATTAGTTATAAATAATATTAGCAAAAATAAATACAACTTTATTCCCGCCATTAATAACATTGATAAATCTTAAGTTGTGTCGCGGGATACAATACAATGCCAGGTCATGTTACATCTGCATATTTAAAATACTATAAAACATTTGAGTTGTCCCGTACGTTGCTCTAGAAATAACATTTTTTTTTTTATTGTATTGAATAACAAGCATGGTGAGTAATAATAAACAAAGCCTATGGGACTAAAAGGGTAAAATATGTTGAATGTAAATATAATAACGCTCTGGATGCAAGCTTGGACAAAAAGTTTATTTGGAAAGCTTTACATATTTCAGTAGTAAAACGAAGAGATTAGCCACACCAAATGTTTCGTCCTGTTCCTTTGCCTTCCAACCTCCAACACGCGGTCAAAGCTAAGCGCGAGGCATGAGCACATGGGACTCAGCTCCTGCGATCAAGGCAAGGAACAAATGGAGTGTAGCCAGACAGAAGTAACCGAAACAGAGTAAAGATGATCAGCTGGCTAGTAAGCCACAAGCCCCAAGTAAGCTAAAACTAATAGCAGATGTTTTTTTTCTGCAAATTGTTATGACATCTGGGTATTCACGGTATACTCAAAACTCAAAAGTTCTTAATTTTCAATGCATCCGTGTACAAGTTCAAAGTGCACTGAAATACCCTTGCGGCCTCCTACGGTGCCACACAATACAAATACGATGAATAACATCCATAACACAATAGAAATGTCCAAAATCATGTTGTGCATATGTGCATTGTGCTGCAAATATAAGAACGTGCAAATGTGATTAAAAACGAAAACAAACCAACAAATATCAGGATCACTGAAGAGTAGTTGGGGGCGGGGCGATAGGTTGCCTAGTGGGATTGCCTAGGGGAAGCATCTGTTGCGGTGTCTGGCAGTGACTGTTCAGATGCCCCGGAACCTTCTGCCAGATGGCGGGGGGTGAGCAGTCGGTGGTATGGCGGGAAAGGTCTGCCACCATGACGTACGTGTTTCCTGTACAGTTCGGTGACGGGTGGGATTGGATTCCCCAATGATCCAGTATCCCCAGTGCAAGGACAGTGAAGAAAACAAAGAGGATCATCATTAAATTGAAATAAAAATCACATTTTCACATATTAAATCACATTTAATCATATTGAATTAAAATGTACAAATATACAAATTTGTTGGCTAAGAATGCTAGCATGAATGACAAACCCCTTGTAGAGATGCAATCTCAATAAAAATTGAAAATCATAAGGATAACTTTCACTCTAACTCCATTCCGAAATATTAAATCAAACAGCGGAGTCTGTAATATTCTGCACTGATGCGCCATCTAATGGCAAGTATGCCAAAAGACACTACTTCAATGTCCTTACTTATAGTATTGAATAAATATTTTCGGACATATTGTTGTTTGGTTTGCATTTTAAACATCTAAAAAAAATGTAACTTTATAAACTATTTCCAATAAAACAGAGCGTTTCCTACATTAAATGGGCCTTACATCTTCACTACACGGCTCTCAGAACTGAACAGCAGTTTTGTCATGCAAATGAACCAACTCCTTTCTCGTCTTTTCATTCCAACGAGTGGAGAAATTTGAGGTTTCACTTACCATGACAAAACTCGAACATTCCTCAGTGATGGCGTTGAAACAAAAGTAAGACCGGGAGAGCGGGTTTGTTATGAGGGAATGACTGTTAGTGTTTGCGCAGCTTGAGCGTCGCATGAGGATTGTTTAAACACCGTATACGTGATGGTAACACAACCAGCCAGCTCAACTCATTGTTAGTCTTAAGTTTGTTATCTCGGCTTCTGTTTACCGCTTTGGTCAACTTTTCAGTACGGATACCTGCCTTCACGTTCTGCTACTAAAAGTCAGTACAATAACGTTGCACATTTGGTTATTTACGCGAGCTCCGTGTTTGATGTAATTCAACATGTCATCAAAAGGAAATAATGAAAAAAATGAACTTTATACGCAGCGCAAACAGTATTCCATAATTATCCGACTTTATCCGTACAGGAGATCCAGGAACATGCCACGGCAGAGCATACACGCAAGTAACCTGCAGTCGCAGCTACTCAAATAAAACCGGGGAAACGGCACGAAAGGCTCAACACGTCCCTGAAATAGGCTGCGCTCTTGCTCCAACGAAAAGAGAACAGATTGAAGGACAACAGTCAAGATATAAATAACAGTCACTAGGCTGCTATGAGTGCTGCCCCCCCGCGCCCCCCGGCCTCCTACGCGCACCGCTCCGCTGCTCCTGCCCACATCTTTCGCTTTCCGCTGAGAGCTGTCTAGCTGATTGGCCCCTTGCTTTCGCTATTGTGAGCTGCAAGGTGACAGAGGTCACCTGGGAGCCTTTATGTCCATACCCTAATTTATTGGACACTGCAAGGGTGACAGAGAGGTCCGGGAATTATTTTTGGAAAGCAAAACGTACATGCCTTGCTACATTCGGTGCCTTTTAAATAAATAAAAGAAAAACTCAGCCATAGTTATGAGAATACATGCTATTACTTTGACGTTAACGCTGGTGAATATTCAGAATATATATAAAATAACAAAATCAACTAACGCTGACTATTATTTTAGTTTACTAGCTTTCCAGGCCAAAGCATTTAAGTGGTTAAATAGTTTGTTTACTCATTTATAGAGCTAAATATTTATACTTTAAGTTTAAGCCCCCTATTATAGAGTACAACAGCAAGATCCATACTAGTCTGTGAGCAAAACCTTTGACCATTATGGCGTCTGAAACCCAAACCACTAAAAGTAATTTTAATATTTAGAAGTTATTAATTTAAGCTTTCTTACAGGAAGAGTATGTCCTGAAATATTTTGGTCATTCGTGCTTCAAATACAAATTCATGTACCATATGGCCAAATGTCTACTTTTTAATTTAACTTATAGTAGACAGGATTATTAAAAATCTTCAGCAGCACCAAAACTTAAAGACGTCACTATTCATTTTGTTCGTCCTTTTCATTGTCCTGCTTTCACACCCATAGTCAGAATATCGCGCTTCGTTTTTATGGATATGTCAGTGCCTATGAAGATTTTATCTAGAGATTCTAGACCCTTCATCGCAGCCCCGAACCCCAGAGTGTGACGTCTCCTATTTCGTTTGTTGTCGATGATTGTTCTCAGAAGGCAAATGATTTAATTTAATGTCTTTAATCGATATGTCTTCACCATCAACACTAATGTCAGCTGCTGTTTGGTTATCATTATCTACAACTTCCGATCTGGCTTCTCTCATTATATACAATTGCATACATATTGAATTCATATACTTACGGTAAAACTGGCAACTGACCCTTTCTTTTTAATATCAGGACTCTTTTGACACAAATCTTCTCCAAAGAATTTAAACTTTTTTTCCATTAAGGACCCAGCTGGAATAATAAACATTTTGGGCCAGTACAGGAAGACGACTGGTAAATTGCAATTACACTACCCGTTACTAACGATAGAGGGCAGACTCGGCACGCTTTAATTGTGTGCTGCGTTAATTTTGTAGCACATAACTCTTTGCATAGTATTTTTCCGTCCTTACAAATACGTAGATTGTGCATTCTATGTACTTTATCTGAGAGTTCATAATAACATAAAAATAATTATTCTCATTCAGGGTCAACAGCACTGCTATTGTGAGTGATTTACCTCACCTATGAAATGGACTGAATTATTATAACAGAATTGAAATACTCAACTTTTATGTTTCATGTAGTACTGTCTCCATCTAATAATGATAGATGATATATGTTTGTTAAAGATAGCATATCGGTGGATGTAATATTTATTGGAAAAGTAAAACTGGACCCATTTTAAACCTTGTATATAATAGTTCATCCATCTTCCAACCACTAATCCTGGACAGGGTCACAGAGGGGCAGGAGTCTATCGCAGTGTTCACGTGACTGCTACACCATATATGGAATGCTAGCCCATCCCGGGGCACATGCGTGCATGAACAATATGGGCAATTTCGTGACACCTAGTCATCCATCTACATGTCAACAGATTACAAAGGACGGGACCTGACAGACACGGAGAGCAAAGGAAGGTACTTGAACCCCCAATCTTGGGGTCTGAGGCAATATATAGGGTTCCTGTTTATAAGAATAAGTTGATTCGGGGAAATGCACGGGGTGCAGAATGGGCCTTTTAAGTGTGCCGATTTACGTGATACAGAAAATAAGCACCGGGCTGAAAATAGCGCGGGACCGCAGCCAGTCGAACTCCGGTGCTCTTTCTAACACCTTGGTCGGCACCTTTAAAACCTGACCCCCAGGGCATTAACCGGACTTGCACCTGCACCGTGGATGCCGACATTTCACTCTTAAATTCTGCAAACAAGAAGAAAGCTCGACAGAGGTGACATACTTCGGTAATAGCTTACTGCCGTACTGGCAAGCATAGATAGATATAATCAAGTAAAATATGCTGGGGAAGAGAATTGCTCAGAAGAGTTCCCCTAAAGGTAGGCTAATTAAAAGTAATTGCCATTATTTAAATGTGTAGCGCCTGCGATGGTGAGGGCGTATATGAAATAATTTTGCGGGGAAATGAAAGAATGGAGGGGTGGCAGGGGGGTGCAACTCCAGGTGGAGTGCAGGTGAGTCATCCCCATCAGCAAAACTTCATTCAAGGTGCGGGGTGAGCACATCAAACAGACGCACCCCCAGCACTTCCACCTCTGTTCACCGGGGAGCAGCCTGTACTTACGGCCGGACACGCCTGACGAGCCAGAGACACGCCCCCTAGAGGAACCGATCGCCGGCGTCTGGAATTGCTAAACGGAGAGACTCCTGGACACGCTCCAGCAACGCGATCGTGCTCGTTACTGCACATACACGTTACATGAATATGCATTATGTGTCTAACGTATAGATCTCCGGGTTACGTATATAGTCCAGGTACGTTGTGCGCACTGAAACATGTCCCTGACTGCTTTGATGCTGAGGAAGGGGGATGAGTGGGCGTGTGGTTCGACTGTAAAAACATCGCTTGCGCAAACGTTATTAAAAGATATCCCCCCTCACGACGCAGTAGTTTGCGCGCACACTTTTTACTGACTAAAAACAGGTTGTCCTCACCGCCATCGTGACCCACTTTTGCACCCCAGTAATGAGGGTGCATTTCTTACGGCTTCACGGGACTTGTGCTCCTGGGGATGGTATAGAGAGTGATGCGAAAACAAGACGCGTGAAAGGAAACGGTTAAGCGGAGAAGACACGAACCGCTGCCGGGCATCTGCACGGCCTTTGTAGTCGTGTGTGTCTGCCTATTTGTGCCTTTAATTGAATGTTGCATGACTCAGCAGAACTATCAGTATTTTTTCCTTGTGCATTAATGTGTGTTTCTTAGGCCATATTTGCAAGTAATAAATATGTGGCTCCACACACTTGTTAATATTTTTCTGTTTGTATATGTGTGATCGCCCAATTTGTGAATAAATGATGTGCGCTTTTGCGGAATCATGAATATTTGCTATGTGTCTTTCCGTGTGTATTTCTGTGTGTCTGTGAGACTGTGTGTGTGCGTGCATCGCCATTCTTATTTGTGGACTGGATGTCGTGTGCATGTGTGGCATTATGAATATTTTCTGTGTGTGTGCGTTCCCTCAGCTTCTGTGCTTGTGTCTGAGTTGCTGAGCCGGATCGAGGAGTACAGAGAGAGGACATTCTGTTCGAGACAAAGCAAGGACGCCTAAATCCACCCCCGCCTGCCCACCCCAGCCCACCAGCCTGTCTCTCGGTCTAATAGTACTGCCAGACCCTCTCTTCCACCAACGCCATTAAGGAAGAGCAAATAAAAGCCGTCGTCATGGAAACGCACTGTGTCCTCCTCCCCCGATCGCTTCTTTCTGCACTCAAGAGAACGGAGGATGGAAAAAAGGAAGGGAAAGGATAATGTTTAGATGGGTGATGTAACACACGCATCATACCAGCGTATATGGCTGCTCTGAAGCTTCCCTTAGGATCAAAGCAATTGCGAACACTGATATCTGCTTCTTTTTCTCGAAAGAGCAGCCAGACTGCAGCAGCGTGTTTCTATTAAAATAGCGGCGTGCGGCGGAAGGCTGCGTTAACGCGCGTTAACTCGTATGGCGAGCGGGTCCCCGCGCAGCCCAACGCGGCGGAATCGGGTCAGGCGACGCAGAAGCCGCGCCGCGCCGTCGTTATCTTTTAATAACGTTTATGGGAGCCATCTGAGCCGAGCCGCGTCCCCCCCCCCCCCGTATCCCGGCGCCGGAGATAAAACAAACATGCCCGGTTGCCGTGGGAGGGCACCAGCTGCTTGGCATTCTGACGCACTCGCACGCCGCCTCCCGCGGCCCAGGGGAAGAGAGCGCGTGTCACGCAGGTCTCCGCTTACACAAGGTGAGCCGCCGCCGACATGTCAAGGCGCTTCCATGGCAACTGGTGTGCACAGCAGGCGCGCGCTTGCGTGCTCGGTAATGAAGTCACTCACCACCTCTCACCTACTTCCACAACAACTTTTCCTTATTCCTTTCATCTATCTATCTATCTATCTATCTATCTATCTATCTATCTATCTATCTATCTTTGCAGTTGATTTCTCGTGTGTTACTTTTAGAGTTCTACCTTGTTACTGTTGTTTTTTGTTTCCCTTTTTCTCCCCGGTCCCTGTAGAGTTTACCTCCACATTGGGGGGCGGGGGGTGTCTCTGCATCACTCCTGGGTGAGCTGGTAGCAGGAGAGTGAATGCAGAGTGGACAGACTGGCAGCAGTTATAGGAGACCTGCTGATAAGCACCAGAAAACTAATTCTCAGTTCTAAACGATGTCTGCGGGAACGCCTGCAGGTAAACACCCGCCCCCCCGACAAACCTGAACCCTTAAAAACCAGCAATAAAACTATTTGTTTGCACGGGTGTGCAGTGAATAAGATGCGTCTGACTTTTGTCATGCGATCAGAAAGCTTGCGAAGCCCTTCGTGTGTCATCAGGAGGGATCAGTCCCGTCACTTTGCAACTTTGCATGACGCTCACATTCGCTGGTTTGAGGCTGGAGGTGATGGGGCTCCCAGTCTCCCCTTTGGCAGATAACAAGCAGGAAGTGAAGCTGCATTTCCAGAACACTGCCCACAAGGGTTTCCTTCAAATTAACAAGACCCCACCTCCTTAAACCCAGGCTGAGAACACATTTAAACTCCAAACAAGTATATAGTAGTTCCCTGCCTGTGCTTTACTTACTTCTATTCTGCAAATAACTTTTTTCCCCATTAATTTTATTTACCAAATGTAAATCAGATTTCCAAAGAGCTTTTCCATCATGATGGATTTGCATTATCCTGAGAGAACCCTGGAGCTAAGTTGCCGCAGCGGTTAGGGTTCGAGTGGCCAGGAAGCACTGGGGCCGCGAGCGCCATCGGCACGAGAGCAGGTCCAGCTCTGATTGTACTCTCTCGGGCGTCCGCCACTCACTGGTGACTTATATTTTCCCATCAGAAACTGACCCCGAAGCAGCGCTTCCACATACTGAGACTCTGCACACGAGCCGGCAAACAGATTTCCTAAATCGGTCTCACCGCGTCATCCACCTGTACGGTATCGTCGTCTATGCACGCATGCAGCAAATGTGGCTTTAACCCGTATTAAAGCACTGGCAGAAATATAATTGCTGATTAATCATTTTAAAGAATTAAATGCCTTTAATTACTTAACTCCCTTACGGAAAAGGGGATCAATTAGCAATAATGGGAAAGTTTTATGGAGAAGGAATAAAATGCACGCGTCCTCCGCTATAGGCACTGTGCTTGCTTAATGATTATAATAGAAGCCTGCAGGACTTTATAAATAGCTGGAACGATGATAAACGCAACACCTTTCTCTGAGCAGTATAATTGGGCTGCGTGATTCACTGTGATTCATGCCCTTTCCATGTCTATTAGGATGAGACATGCCGGCGAGGAGGTCGGTACAGGATCACGCATCACACATGTGATAGGCGGGACACGACGTGTAGGCATGTGGAGGGGGGAGAGGGAGGTGGAGAGAGAGGGGAATATGATCCAGAGTGAGCCATTCCTGTCGTCCTGCATCTGTTCCCTCCGACAGCTGGAGCAGCGAACACCCATAATGCACCGCAAAAGAACTGAATATTTAATATATTAAATCTATTGAAACTAGGACAACAAGTTTACAGCAAGAGATAACTGCCTGCCCTATGGCAGGAATAGACAGGTTTTGTGTGCAAGCGTGTGTTGTGTGGACACGCTTCTGCTCAAGGATGTGTAAAGTTAGTATTCACTTCTAATAGGTATGTTGGGACGCACTTTGTTTTGTTCGTTTGTTTCACACTCGTGTGAGCGAGTGCAACGGCGCCGGTAGTGGTGCAGTCTGTCCCTGACAGGTGCGTCAGTTTCCAGCACCCGCTATCTGTTTATCAGCCCTATTTTATGCACATAACCCTTGTGCGTCTGAGCGTGTGTGTATGTATGTGCATGTGGGCGTGTGGTGGGCTAGCCTGCGTAGTGCTAATAATCCAAGGGCAGGGAGTGTCACTGCAGGAAGAGGAAATGCAGTCAGCTGGTCGCCCACCACTTCCTGTCTCTGCTCCCCCACGCAGCCCACGGACCAGAATCTCTTTAGCAACCAGCGAGACAGGGAGAGAGACATCGGGTGAGAAATAACAAGACAGAGAGAGATGAAGAACGATTGTTTCCAAGCTGGTGGCAAAAATCCATGCCAACAGCAACACAAATGGCAAACCCACACACTGGAGGGGAAAAAAAAACTAATTGAAAATCAGTTGGCTTCTGAAAATTAAGTTGTCAGAATCGAGTTGTCGCACAGAGAGATGTTGACAG
Organism: Mormyrops attenuatus; assembly: GCA_026777985.1. Taxonomy (NCBI): domain Eukaryota; kingdom Metazoa; phylum Chordata; class Actinopteri; order Osteoglossiformes; family Mormyridae; genus Mormyrops; species Mormyrops attenuatus. The sequence goes on along the minus strand of JAODKC010000127.1, from coordinate 6,442 downwards.
GAGAATACCGACGCGGCCAGACGGCATCCAGGGTGTTTTTCTGACTGAACTGAGCCAGAAAAATCCAGGGGACTTTCAGTTCTGCGGAGTGACTGAGTGAACTGTCAATAAAGATAATATGTGGAACATTCACGAAGGTGCCAGAAGAAAAAAACACACACAGACCGTCTCCAGCGCCGAGCAGAACGGGACGTGTTTTCATGTGTTGGCTGTCCACGGTCAACAAGAATGATTCATCCGCAGAAATTTATATTAATTAACGATTATTCCACATGGAACGTGGAAGACAGGATGGGTATCCTGGAGCTGTGCGCCCTGTTGTCAGGGGGTAACGTCACGTCAGCCAGAGATCAAAGGCGGTACTTTGAGTGTCTCAATTACATCACATTTATTTAGCAGAAAGTTTTATCCAAAAGGGAACAGACATTTTTGAGAAAGCAGGCTTGGACAGACCCAGGAGCAGCTGGCGGTTGAGGGCCCCCTTCAGGGGCCCAACCAGTGACCTTCGTATTATAGGCATAGCGCTGTAACCCCCCGAGCCACAGACCAGCCCCCCACCTCACACATAACCCTCCTCGTGGGGGTCTCACCATCCCTGTGCTTAGATTATCATCTTCTGTGGGTGGTAGGCCAACTCTGGAATGCACCCCCCCCAGAATCTATTTTGACTATTAGGCTACAGTTAAAAAACACACCTAATTCAGGAATACTATAATACATCATCCACTTTGAAAGGTCGCCGTTGTTTTTGCTCTAGCTGTTGTGTGACTTTTAGATTTTGTGTTGGATTGTATGCATTATAAAGCGTCCTTGAGTGTGAGAAAGGCACTATATAAATAAAAATAATATTAATAATAATTATTAGTAGTATTATTATTATTTGTCTTATTATTAAAAGTCGCCTGACTAGGAGACCGGGAGTGAATGCCGGCACTGCCCTAAGATGCCAGGAATAATGCGACCTGGGGTAAGCTGCAACCACTGAATGAGGCCAGTGCATGGAGACACCAGTGTACCTGCAAATAAACAGCAGCCTACATGGGGTAGGCTGCCCTGTGGGATTCACGGCATCTCACACTAACTGCCTCTGACTTTGTGGGTCTCTGCGGGCCGGGGCGACCGTCAGCTGAACGCCGTCAGCAGCGAGGGAAATGATACCAGGTTATCGTCAGCTGCCTGTTTTGCACATCTTTTTTTTGTTTTTGGTCTGCCTTCTTTCGCAGTGAAAAACCGCCACCCCCGTCCCGCTGGCTGTGCTCGGTAGACGAGGCGGCTGACTGTGCACTATGAGAGGGTGCCCCCGAGAGGCTCGGGGTGTGACTCATGGGAATTCTGGTTAGTCCTCTGTGCTGTCAGGCAGACGGACTTAACCGTTTTCCTCTGAGGTGGAAGCGAGGCTCCACCAGCTCCGGTGACGTGCTGGAAAACAAAGCAGAAATTACAGAGAAGCAGAGCAAAAATCCATGTGATGCCCACCCAGGGTCAGTCTGGGAGCTGCAGTAACGGCATCCGGCCAGCAGGGGTCCCCCAGTGATTAGGTGTCCCTTATCTCCTACCCTTCTGCCCCAGGGGAAGGAGCAGCTGATGGCTCCCACTGAGGCGCAGTGGATTTCTGTCGAGTGAATCCCTACAGGGAGCAGGCAGCTGGGGCTCCTTCCCAAACCACTGCCTGCTCCCGATCTCTTCGCTTCAGCGACAGGAGATTAGCGGCAGTGAGGGAATGGGCCGATTAAGCCCCCCCATGGGGGCTTGCACCACTTGAATCTCCGACGGCCCCACTGAACCATCCACCCACTCAGCCAGGAATGCTGAGGAAGGGCATGGAACTGAGGAATGGATCTGGTAGTGCAGACAGAGAGAACAGGCCCATCAACAAACACGCCTGCTGTCACAGTTCCCTACTGGGTGCAGTTTCCCTAGGTCTAGTCAGGGTTGGCTGTGGGGTTTATGAGCGCCCCCTAGAGACTTGGCAGGCTTCACTTGGGTCAGAGAACACTGGCAGTGCAGAATGTTCCAAACTGACGGAGAGATGCAGTCAGAGACAGTGTCAGGGCAGAATAGGGGCGGAGTTCACCTGGACCGCATCCTGGCGCGGATGGTATAAGCCACGATGATGCATGGGCGGAGCCACGCGTGTCTCAAGGCGGGAGCACCGAAGGCGGCCTTGTTCAGCCTCCCCCACCCTGGCCTCTCCTGTTTCCCCCACATCTGAGATAAACAGCCGAATTTGTCTGCCTCAAATCAAGCCTGACGTCCAAAAGGCTAAGCCCGTGATTCTGCTGCTGGTTCTCCCCCTGACACATTATAAATGAGTCTGTCTAACATGGTTGTGAAAGCATGCGGGTCGTCCGCAAGGGAATTCATGCGGGCGGCGATAAAGGTAGTAGACGAGAGCTAATGAACATCTTTGGTGTGTTGAACTGAGTTTAACTGATGCAGATTTTCCAACAATGAGCTTCTTTCGGGTCTCGTCTTGATTAGAATGATTGTATTTCTAAAATGGGCCTCGAATTTGATTCACCAGATTTATCGACTGCAGATCTGAGGTGTAAATGGGCCACCCCTCCCCCCCGACTCGGCACATAGCCTCGACACCAGATGGCAGAGGGCCCGAAACTTGAGGGTGACCAGAGGATTCCCTCCACTGCTCCGCAAAGCCAAGGAGAATAAAGAATGAGATTTGCAGAATAACCGTGCAATCAAGTGCTGAGGCGTGTCCCGTTGACTCACCGTCATCCCTGCTCATGCTGGGGTAATGATGACTTAATCTTTTCTTACTAAACCTTGGCTAAACATCAGAATGTGCCACCTGATTGATAAGTTGGGGGCACGCGGCACTTCTGCTCCCTTTGATGAGCAACGGGAACTGACAGCACCTGAAGCCTGTCCCACGGACACAATGTCCCGTTCCCGCTTCACGTACAGTATGGGCCCAGACTCAGATAAGTGCAGCCATTTGCATTGTGAGCAAGAGCCAATCCAGCGAGACAGGTGGCCATTTGTCTCCTTGGTGTTCTCCGACTCTGATGGAGAGCCCCCCCCAATCCCATTCACGCTCAGCTGAGGAGCCGGGCATAGCTACACAGAATAGCTGCTCTCTCCACCCAGAGGGACGGAGCGTGCCCTGACCCGTTCTCCCTAGTGTCCGTTCTTCGCCAGTGGGGACCAGCTGTGAGCGTGTTCACTCTGGCCTAAAGTGTACCTTTCCCACTGCGTGTGACAGTTTGCTCTTACCTAGTTATGCCATAAGTAATCCTTGGTGCATATAGGGTGGCTGGGGTGGGGGGCACCATGCAAATAATGTAGCCCTCCCGCGCCTCTCCTCTTTCCACCTCACACTTCCTGGATCAGCTGCGGTCATGCGCTAATAAAATGCGCAGGTGCTGCCAAGAAGCATGCAGGGCCTCGGTGCAGAGGAGCCGGGGCTGTGCACTGAGTCACAGCGTACACCCGGCCTGATGACGTCTAAGGCCGGCTTACTGGCAGCCGTGCATCATTTACATGCAGGACTGCTGAGTCAGCGCATGCCTTTTGCAGCAGCACGCCCCGTATTTTCTGCCCGCCGCTGCTGCCACCGGACCGGTCAGTGGCGCCGTGCCTCCATGCTCCTGCCAAGCCCAGCGCAAGATAACGAGCTTTATTTTTAACGGTGTTATTACCTCGATCGTTATTGCTGTTATTATTAACAGGAGGTGTTCTCCGTCGAGAGCGTTGACTGGAAGTGAAACTTTCAACACATCGCAGCGCATTCCAGCTCCCTGCGCTGCTGTGGGGTCCACAGACTGCTGTGGGGGCACCAGGGTGGCGTGCAGCCTGCACGTTCGCAATTCCAAGCCTGTGAGCTCATGCGATTGAACCCCGACGTCTCCCCGCCCCCTGTGTCCCACTCAATGTGTGAAGCCTTAACTCCTTATTGCCCCCAAGCCTCCTAGGAACAGACTGCCTAGAAATGGTTACGCCGTCAGCTTCTGCGGGGAGGTGATTTTACCTGGGGAGTCTGGGTGCAGCTCAGCGATCTATAGCTAATTTGATCATTGATCATTGATAATTTGACTGTGTTTGCACACAGTCAGTCTTCAGCACGTTCAGCTGAACCAAAATGGGAAGTACTCACAGAGGATGCATGTGAACATTGAGGCGACTCAGACTTCTCAAGGAAGATGCAGGTGAACATTGAGGGAGTCAAATTATTCAGACAGGATGTATTAACATTGAGGGAGTCATACTACTCCAGAGGTGTAAGATGTGTGTTAACATTAAGGGAGTCACAGTATTGACAGGATGTGTGTGAACATTGAAGGAGTCACAGTACTCACAGAGGACGTGTGAACATTGAGGGAGTCATACTACTCCAGAGGTGTAAGATGTGTGTTAACATTAAGGGAGTCACAGTATTGACAGGATGTGTGTGAACATTGAAGGAGTCACAGTACTCACAGAGGACGTGTGAACATTGAGGGAGTCATA
>JAODKC010000126.1:184605-196328 GCA_026777985.1 Mormyrops attenuatus | reverse complement strand
TTGGGGAGTCACACCCCGAAGTCAGCTTTCCGTGCCACGTACATGGCTCTTCAGGCAGACACCACAGCACTTAATTTGCTCGTGCAGTGAGTCACATGGTTCATTGCCCCCCCCCCCCCCAGTTCTGGTTATTTTCATAGCTAGGGTTTGTATTGAGATGTGAATGATCTGTTTGCTACAAGCTGGAATGTGCTCAAAGCCTTAAAGAAACAGTGCTCTCAGATGGCACAAACTAAGGGTGTATTAGGTGTTTTCTCCTGTATGGTGAAATTCTATATGTACAGCAAAAGCGTAATTTTATTTGCTTGGTTTGACCGGCGCCGTACCGTCAGTGCCTGTGCTGGCCGTGGTTAACCTTGCTGATAGGATGAGCACTATCTCAGCTGGGGGGTTGCGGAGTGTGTGCTCAAAAATGTCTGATTTTTTTTGTTTTTAACTGTGTCCACCTCCTCACCCCCTTCTGGGAAATGTATCCGCTGTGCCCACCCTCTGCCCCCCTTGGATTTTATAAGTACATATGTGGTACACAAAATTTGGCTTGTGATCCCATAAAAATGAGGGTCTGGAGGCCAAACCCCTTATGAACAACTGTCTGGGGATCCATTCATGAAATGTAGATGAATCCAGGATGGTTAGTCTACAAAAAAACCTATTTATTTTTCATTTACAAAAGTTTTGAGATTAAATGTAACTTAACTAAGCTCTCAAAGAGTTCTCCAAAGACGCTGATGCTATATAGGTATTGTAACAGCATAACTATTCATTTTTTGGTCGTTTATAGACAGCAATGCAGACATTGTTTTGCAAGTAGAAAGGTTATGCCAAATGAAAGTGATTTAAATGGAGTGTGAAGTGTTTGATCAAAGGCTTCCTTTAAAACTTGCCTCCAGAACTCTGCATTGCTCTGGATGCTTTTTGCTGCCTCTGGGTGTTGAGAGTGTCAGGAAAAGGCTGCCGTGTTTTCGGTTAGTTCCGCTAGCTGAGGATCTGTCTGATCAGGACGGCCACTTCCTGGAGGTGGAGTGGAGACAGATGACTGCCATTAACCGCATGTGGCCTCGGGGCTGTCTGCCATGGCTGACACCCGTCCCCCGTCAGGCTCTTCGGTGATTTTGGTGTGAGCCTAGGTTCCGGGGGAAGCTGGGGCATTTTCGCTGTTGTGGTCCTTCTGAATATGCAAACATAAAATGGGCGTATCGCTGTCTCTTCGCTTCTTATGGGTTTTTTTTCACTCTTCATAATTTCTGCCACATTTTCTTACCCCATCCGTGCAGACGTAGGAAGGGGCAGTACAAGAAGCTGCAGACAGGAGGCGCTCTGTCAGCGTTACCTCTAAGTAGTGTTGGGTTGGCCAGATGAAGCTTCATGAACCAGTTTCTTTATTTTCTGACCCCGCTAGATCTTGCTCTCTATTCATAAAAGAGCACAAAGCATGCCCCAAAGTAAACCAAGAGCACCATCTAGTGGGGTCAGAAAATACAGCAAATGGTTCGTGAAGCTTCTTTTGGACATGAATACCTCTGGGCTATAATTTAAGCATAAAGAGGTCAATCTGTACATGAGGTCTGAACGACCCTGTTTACCCAGAAGTGATGTCATGGTTCATGGTGACTCACCCTCACCACTATTTTTAAAATGGTGGAATGCAACTGGTCTGTCAAATTTAGAATGAAATTTGATTTATTCGAAGTTGGGTTTCTAAGAATCTTCACTATGTTGAAACTAATCCTCAGTTCAAGCTTCCTCCCTTTTTTAACCCCCAATTAGCTGGTTGTGCCTTGCACCCTCAGAGTCAGTGAAAAGCCTTGACTCTCCACCCCGTTAGATCCCGTTTGATCTAGCACTCTGATTGGCTGCTGTGCTTGACAGCGCTTTGATTGGCTGCTGTGCTTGACAGCGCTCTCCCTGCCCTAGGAGCTGATCCCCCTCATTCTCTGCACCGCTTGCCTTCACCCTGAGCCCAAGGAACGTGACCAACTGCTGCACATCCTCTTCAACCTCATTAAGAGGCCCGATGACGAGCAGAGGTGAGTGCCACCCACAGGAGGGCGACATTGAGCACGTGCTGCATTAACTGTGGATAGGCAGGCCCTTCTGTGTCACATACACACATAGTACTGTGCAGAAGTCTTAGGCAGTGAAAGCAAATGTTTAAAGCTTTTTATCAGGCTATTAAGTGTATCTTTGCTCACAAAACAAAAAAATTGTTTAAAAACAAATATAATGTAGGTCTGTAACTTAAAATGTCGCCAGGCTAAACAAAATCTTTTTTTTAGTAAGGAAACAAACCATAAAATCATTTATGACAGTGCAAAAACTTTACAGTAAAAGTATTTTTATCCATGTAAGTAATACTTTTAGAAATCAGTTTTTAACATTTTGTGACTGTCAGGAATAATGCCAGCCCTTTTTTTTAAAATGCAGTACAAGTGGTTCATGAGTAATAAGCGTTTTATTTCAAGATGGTCCTATTTTTTAAAATATGTTTTTTAAAAGGTAGGTGCTCGAGAACATATCCAAATGAACAGCAGCACAATAAAAACTAACAAGAATTTCTTCTGTTCTCCGAAAAACTTACTGGTTTTTTGTGAGACGGCTAGAAGACCTTGCTTCAACATGAACATCATTTAAATGTCATTCTCTTTGACTGCCTAAGGCCTTTCTACAGTGTTGTGTGTGTGTGTGTGTGTGTGTGTGTGTGTGTGTATACTATATTTACAGACATATATGTGACTCCTCAAATTAAAGAAAGTTAATTATACACATTAGCTTTTCTCTCTCAGAATTTGTCTGCCAATATTTGTTCAAATGTCAGTCATCACTGAACTCGTACATGCACAGTTCGTCCTCTTAATTTTGGCTGTGTGCTTATTCTTATAAGACAGTTAAGGGGAGCTACCCTCACATAGTAGTGGAAAGACCCCTGATTTGACAGCTTAGCCTACACTGCCCCCTAGTGACAGTACACTACCAGTGCGTTTGATTCAGTGGACTATAAGTTGTTGCTGAACAAACTCAGTAAAGTTGGGTTCTGTTCAAACACTAGTAAATGGTTTAGGAATGATTTTTTAGATCAAATGCAGTGTTTTTATGCAGAGGGCCATAAAACCGATTTTGTTGAGATAACCAAAGGCGTTCCCCATGGTTCCATACTGGGACCTACTCTGTTCTCTGTTTTTATAAACAACCTGAGTAAAGGCATTCAAGCAAAAACACACCTCTACACTGATGACACTGTCATTTATACACATGCTCCCTCTGTTGATCAGGCAGTGCAATAGCTTCAGGCTGAACTTCAGGCATCAGGCATCTACTCTGTAAAGTTTAAAATGGTTTTAAATGCTCAGAGAACAAAATTTAGCATTTTCTTACTATGTGCCATGAACATGGAATAATCTGTATTGTAATGTTGTAAGTTTCTATGGCTGCTACCTTGGCCAGGTCTGTCTTGTAAGAGATTTTTAATCTCAATAGGACTTCCTGGTAAAATAAAAATAAAGTTAATTAAATAACCCTGACCCCGCCTGGGTTTGGCAGCTTATCTTGTACTTACAGTATCAGCTTATCGCCCCCTGTTGACAGTAAGCTAACGGTGCGCCAATCCTGACCTCCCCCCCAGGCAGATGATCCTGACGGGCTGTGTGGCCTTTGCCCAGCACGTGGGCCCCACGCGGGTGGAGGCAGAGCTGCTGCCACAGTGCTGGGAGCAGGTACACCCCCGACCTCACCATGTGTCGGATGTATGCAGTACGTTAAGTATCTTTCCCTGATATAAACCTTCAGCCTCTTTAACTGACCTGGCAGCAGCAGGCTGGCGCATGTGTTCAGCCGCACCTTTACCAGATGCTCATGTCCATACCGTTACGCCGTGTTTGGTTATGCCGTATTTGCTTATGCCATGTTATGCTCTGTTCAGTTACAATGTGTTTGGTTATGCCATGCTCAGTTGCCAAACTGCCGACCGTGTGAGTCCGTCCGGGAATTGACCTCCCACCACCCCTTCACCCCCCCAGATCAACCACAAGTATCTGGAGCGCCGCCTGCTGGTCGCCGAGTCCTGTGGAGCCCTGGCCCCATATCTGCCTGTAAGACCTGCCACCACCTGCTCACCAGCGCCACCTTGCTGTAACCCCAGAAAGGGAGACGTTAGGCTTGCCTTAATCACTCTGGTAGTTGTGTGGCCTTTGGAAGCCCTTCCTGTCCTGGTTAATGGTGCCTCAGAAGACCCCGTTACCTCTCTGTGTTTGTGACAGACTCTGTCTCCAGCTCGACCTTACAATATGGGGGGGTCAGTGCCGTCACCTCTGTAACTCTCCCCCGTACCTCCCTGCCGCTCTCCCTCCCTCGCAGAAGGAAATCCGTAGTTCGCTGGTGCTCTCCATGCTGCAGCAGATGCTGACAGAGGACAAGGCCCACCTGGTGCGGGAAGCTGTGGTCAAGAGCCTGGGCGTCATCATGGGCTACATCGACGATGCCGACAAGTACTCACAGGTACATGGCAAACCCCCCCCAACCCCCACCCTCTTTGCCCCCCTTTTGCTCTGATCCTAAGGCTCCTGTTGATGATGTCACTGCAGGGCTTCGAGCTGATGCTGCTGTCGCTGGGCGACCCATCTGAGCGGGTGGTCAGTGCCACCCACCAGGTCTTCATTCCGGCCTTTGCAGCCTGGGCCACAGAACTGGCTGTCCTGCAGAGCCAGCTCCTGCCCAGCCTGCTGGTGCGCGTCGAGGGCCTGCTCAAGGTAAGCTGTGTGGTGGGCATGGTCACCATGGTCACTATCGCCATGGTAACTCATCACCCCCCCCTTCCCCCCACCACACAGGAGAGCGACCGTGGCCCTGACGAACACAAGCTTCACCTGCTCCTGTCGGGCCTGCAGTCCCTTATCTCCCCACTGTTTGCCTTGGTGCTCCAGAGCGCCCCCTTCAGCAGCCAGGTGGAGCTGCAGGACAGCACCCCGCCCATCGAGGGTGAGGACCCTGTTTTTACATGGATGGTCAGATTACAAAGAGCTATACCGAAGCCTTTTACTCAGTGGAGACAGTTCATGGTCATTGTGTCTCCTTTGGGGAAGTCGCCGGACCCGAAAGCACACACTCTCACACCCTGTCCCCACCCACCTCCATCGCCTCCAGTGACACGGTTCCCGCGCCCAGCGTCCATGCTCCAGGATGTGGCCACGATCATTGGTAGCCGCGAGCGCCTGGTGGTGCTGTTGCAGCTGTATGACCGGCAGCTGGAGCATGAGGGTACCATGGGCTGGGGCAGCCTGCTCTGGGTAGTCAACCAGCTGTAAGTGCACCCCCCCCCCCCAAATTAGCCATGAAGAAGCGTCTACACTGGGCTTCTGAATTCATCTAAGCCTGTTGGTTGTATGGGTTTTTATGGAATTCAGCAATTTGTTGTAATTTGTAATTGTAACTTTCAATTGTATTTTGTGATGGTCCTTAAATACATTTCTTTATAAATCCACAAGAATTTCTTCAGTACTGCATTTCAAATAGAGTCCTTTTAAGATGCAGATGGACGTTAAAGGTTAGCCTTGGTAGGTTTACAGGTGAGTAAGTCCTGCTTCCACATGCAGAGCGTTACGCTCGGTGTGATGGCGCTACTGCTTCCACAGGTTACCCCATCTCATCGGAATCGTGGGCCAGATCAACGTCAACTCCGCAGCCTGCGTGCACGAGTTCTCCAGGCTTTTTTGGAGGCTGTGCCGGACGTTTGGAAAGATCTTCACAAACACGAAGGTGAGTGGTATCAAGTGTCCGGTTCAAGGTGTTAAGGACAGTGTACATTTGGGGATTTGACCCCAGGTGTTTGACCTCTGCTGCAGTCTGCTCTCTGGGTATAATCACCTTGTTAAATCCTGTTGTATTTTTTAAATTCCAGGTGAAGCCGCAATTCCAGGAAATCCTCCAGCTGTCTGAGGAGAGCGTGGGTGCGTGAAGCCGCATGACCCCTTATGTGCTGCAGGCGCTCCTGCCTGCTTTTATGAGGAAGAGCTGGCAGGATGTGCTGCTGTCAGTCATTAAGCGCTTAGTCATGTCCCCGACACCTCAACTAGTCACGCCGTCAGAGCGTTTGAGGAGCCTTTACCAGAAAGGAAATTTCCAGGTGCTGCCGTCATGGGGTCTTCACTGCACTGCAATGTGCAGCCCTCCTTCCTGGGGGCCCATAAACCCTTTTGTCTCATTGGCCCCCCATTCTTGTGTGTCTGTGTGGAGTTTGCTTCCCATGTGTGCGCTGGTTTCTTTCAGGTCATCCAAACCATTTTGGGGAAATAGGCGTGTGTGGATGTTGCGCGATGATGTATGCTCTTGTCAGTTTTTGTCATGTTTCCATGGTAACGGCAGATGCCACGGATGGAAATGATGTTCTGACAAAGGGTACCGTGCCCATCTACGCCACCGGGGTGCTGACGTGCTACAACCAGGTAAGGAGCGGCTAGTGGAGCAATCATGGCTGAGAGTGCATGCGGCCCCTCACCAGAATCTCCTCCCCCACGACCCCCCCAGGAGGAGGACCGCAAGCTGCTGGTGGCCTTCCTGGAGGATGTCATGATGAGCCTGTCTCTGTCCCATTCTCCTCTGGACAGCCTGAAAGCGGCCTTCATGGAGCTGGGGTGAGCAGGCATTTGGTGATGCAGGGGGCATGGCAGGGCTTGGGGTGTGGCAGGGGCGTGGCCAAGGTAGTGGGCGTGTCAGGGCATTCGGTGAAGCAGGGGGGGTGGCAGGGCTGGGGGTGTGACAGGGGCATGGCCAAGGTAGTGGGCGTGTCAGGGAATTCGGTGAATCAGGGGGGATGTCAGGGCTGGGGGTGTGGCAGGGGAGGGGCTCGGGGCAGACCTGGCCTCCCAGGGTTCCGTGCTCTATGTTTCTGGTGCAATCATGCCGTTAATTTACAGCACAGATGGGGGGGTGGGTCATGTTTCACCAGCACCTTCTGAAAACAAAGGTGTCGTGTTAGCTGTCCCCACCCTGAGGCCGTACGCACTGCCCTGCCTCTCTGTTACGCATGCTCCTCAAAAATACTCTGCCACTACCTGGTGTCAGTCGGCCTCGTGAAGACACTCCCTCGCTGGAGGGTGTCCGGCCTGGGCAGACTCCAGTGCCGCTCGGACCCTAACGTATAACAGAATATGCCTGTCCCCCCCAAAGCGCCAACCCAGCGTACCACGAGCTGTTGCTGACGGTGCTTTGGTACGGCGTGGTGCACACCTCCGCCCTTGTGCGCTGCACTGCAGCCCGCATGTTTGAGGTAAGTGGGCGGATGCTACGAGACAAGGCGTCAGATGACAGTAACAGTGGTCAGAATTATGATAGTGGGAGTAAAGAAAGCAGAGATTAAGGCCAAAGGAGAGCTGTCCTCTCTTCAGGAGGAACTGCAGAGAAAAGCATAACTTTTACTGTTACTGTACTGTGCGGTAACACTGTAATACTATGTTACTGTACTGTGTGGTAACACTGTAATACTATGTTACTGTACTGTGTTGTAGCACTGTAATAGTATGTTACTGTACTACGTGATAACACTGTAACACTATGTTACTACACTGCCCTGTAATACTATGATACTGTATTGGATTTGCTTGCCTGCCTGCCTTATTGAATCTGAAAGCACCCCCCCCCCCAACATATCATCAAATCGATGTCCAAAAGTGCCACATATGGAATCAACACCCCCACATCGGTGGTCCCACATGCATTTGTTCTTGCCTGATCTCTCAGATTTTGCTTTGTTCCTTACTTTTGCCTGTGATATGTGTGGGACGTGTCCATTTTCACCTCATCATTGATATCATTTGTTTATTCCTCTTCTGTTTCCTGTTTGGATGGTTGTTTATTTTATCGTTATTATTTTTTGTCCCTCTCTCTCCGCATTGCCATGGTGCCGTGCTTGCTCTTTCCATGCACACCGTGTGACATCATCCTGATCTGACCAATCAGCTGTTGGTGAAGGGGGTCAGTGAGAGTCTAATAGCTCAGAGGGTTGTCCCAGCCCTTATCGCGCTCTCCGATGATCCTGAAATGTAAGTCCACTCCTGCCTCGTTCCTCCCAGCCTGCCCTCCCTACCTTGGTCTAGGGCTGAACGATTTATCGATTTCAAATCGAAATCGCGATTTCATGACATTGTGACCCCCAGAAATGCCATAAAATCCATAATACAGTTGTGTTTATGTCGTATGTTTTTGTGCTCATTGATATAAGTATTGATTTCCATAGATTAATCTTGTGAAATTAATCTTAATCCCACAACAGTAATAAAATAAAAGCCTCGCTTTAACATAAATACTAAAAGAACAGATCCCTTTAATCGCTATTACAGTTGGGTATGGGCACGGTCTTATTATTTAGAAAAGACATTAATAAGAGACACATATAATTTCTCATTCGTTTTGTATTTGTCAGAGCAACAAGGCAAAGAATGATGAGCCGCTTCAGTCGAAAACTGCATTTTACGAGCTCATTTCAAATGAAATGCGGGGTTGCCTGGAGTGAGGCTTTCTGTTTGAGACGAGTCTGCACATACATGTACGTGTATGTAAGAGTTTTATTACCATGTAAATAGTCTGTAGGGTTTGCAAACTGCCCTAACGTTTTTGATGCAGCTAATTCTAAGTTCATAATGGAATAATTTAGATTTGCCATAAGATTTCTTGCGTGAGAGTCTGAAAGCCTGTTACCCAAACCCGTGAGAGTTTTCCCCTGAATTGATTTGTATAGAGAATAACCATATACAGTTGTTAATAAGCAGAAACTTCGACCAACATGAAATCACCAATAAACTACGTCTATAATCCTTATAATCCATGTCATGGAGGACACTTTGAGCTACTTCGGGTTTTACAAACTGCCTTCAAACTGAAAGGCTCCTGTGCTCGGCTAAATAGTTCAGCTCTTCTTGTGCTTTGACTGGTTCGCTTCCTTGATCGAAAGACACATCCAGCTGTTTCACATCAACATTAGTGACACATTCATGATTATAGGAGACTGACCAATAAACACACAGCAAGAACTCAGTGCTAAAGTGATATCTGGGTCCTTTTAAGTGAAATGGTAATTTACAATTCCTGTCCTAGATCAGAGTGTCCAGGATGACATGGATTATCTGGTCACCCTATGTTAACACTAATAACACAAAAGGCCTGCATACACCGAAGTAGTTCTTGCTTGTTCATTGGCGTGGGAAAAGGTGGTTCTAGTGTTAAACGCGTATTCATTATTACTTTATTTAACTTAACACATCACATCTTTAAATTCTCATCCTTGCATTAGAATATAGACCAGTTCATATTTTGACAGTATCTCAAGTGGTAATGCTGCGTCATATGTTTTAAATTTATTACACACTTAATATTGAAGTAAACTGAAGCTTAACGTATAAAAAATTATATCGCAAATGAAATCGTAATCGCCATGTCTGTCAGAAAAATCGCGATTAGATTTTTTCCCGAAATCGTTCAGCCCTACCTTGGTCCATGGCTTTCCAGGAAGTGCCTCACTGTCCGTGCAAGGAGCTCGTGGCAGTGAGAAGCGGCTAATGCTAACGTGCTAACATGACAGCTGTAACTTAATCCGGGATGGACGCTTGCTGACCATGTGAACCCAGAGCAGCTGTCGTCTCCGTACTAAATGGGGAACATGGCCCCGTATTCAGAGGCTGCTTTTGGGTAATTATCACGTCTATTCAGGGTGGTCATGTTTACCCGGAAATGCCAGACTATTTGCCCCCTTGTATCGTCACATTGCTCTATTTGGGCCCTTTGAGTACCGGTGGAAGAGGGATCCGCCGCCGCCTGCAGGTCGCGCTATTCCTGGGAAGCCGAGGCAGGGAGGAGGCTATGCAAGACATGCTAACATCGAGCTCAGGCTGAGATCCTCGCTGCCCCCACGTACTCGATTCATCGCATGATTAGGCTCCAGGCTCCCCCTCCGGCACGCTCCCCCCTCCGCCCCCTGAACCCCGTCCCGTCTCACCCGTGCTCACCCATTCGTCTCTCTTTTGCATTTTGACCGGTTGCAGGTGATTCTCAGGGGCATGAGCGAGGCCTTAATTGACAAGCGGGTAGCTCCAGCGCTAATTACCTTGTGCAGTGACCCGGAATTGTGAGTCAATGCAGACGTGAGACTTCCGCTCTGTTCATGTCCTCCATGTCTGTGCTGTCCCTCTGCCGCCATCCGCGCGGATGTGTGTCCCACTCATGCCTGCCACTACTTACCGCCGCACACAGAGTCACCATCTACCTTCTCTGTCTGTCTACATATTGAATTAGTAGAGATTCTCAGCCTCAGATTGTCAGTGGGTCCGTTTCTGCTTTGGTTCCAGCTCGGTTAGGATCTCAACGATACCGGCGTTTGGTACCATAATGGAGACCGTGACCCAGAAAGAGGTACCCTGCCACTTCAGTCATCCAGACCTTTTAATTTGGAGATTTAATTGCATATCAAACTGCATGAAGACCAGTGTATATCTCCCAGTGTGCGTATGCCTGAAGGGTAATGCGCTCATGAAAAGCTAACGCCAGCATGTGCTTGCGATTTAAGCTTCTGGAGAGAGTGAAGATGCAGCTGGCGTCCTTCCTGGAGGACCCGCAGTACCAAGACCAGCATTCCCTGCACATTGAGATCATCCGAACGTTCGGGAGAGTCGGCCCCAACGCTGAGCCCCGCTTCAGAGACGAGTGTGAGTCTCTGCCGTGCGTCTCAATCTCTTTTGTCTTCCGACTACTAATATGGCCATTTCAAGGCAGAGATATGACACAACAGCTTCTTTTCAGGGAGCTGTTCAGTGCATCATGGTTTATCGAGGATTATGGCTTTGCTGTTTTGTGGTAGAAAACTGGAGGCCTTGTGTTCCATGAGCATCTTGTGCGTCTGTGGTCACTGGGCCTCAGCGACCGTCACGCACACGCAAACCTACCTCTGCATTTCAGTCGTGCTCCCTCACCTGCACAAGCTGGCGCTGGGCAACAATGGGCAGACGGCCGAGGCCAAGCGGGTGGACATCGCCATGCAGCTGTTCGAGGCCTACAGCGCCCTCTCCTGCTGCTGTATCCTTTAGAACCCTGGGGGTCAAAGGTCGCTCAGCCTAGTACCTAATAGCTCAGCTTTTACAGCGCCTCTCAGTCTGGTTAACATTAACGTAGGATGTTCTAGCTGTTGCCCATTATGCTAAGCTGCCTCTTACCAAGGAGATAAAAGCTGCAGGCTTTAACTCCATCCAAGTTGCCGTAACCAAACGGCAGAAAACAGGCCTGCAGTGTCTTTCATGCTTTGAAGCATGTGAACGTACCCTGAAAGCAGAGTGAAGACAAAACCCTCCATGTGTCTGGGCACCTAATTGCAGGGTAGACATGAACTCTAAGCCTAACCGCCGGGGCTGGGGAGGGCTGGCTGCAACCAAACTCCCCCCCCAGACCCCTTAATCCCTATACACCCGCCAGCTCTGAGCTCCATGCAGCTGGGCCAGGTTAGCGCCTGAAACTTTTCTCATAGATACTTTGATGGGCATTTAAAAAGGCAGCCCAGCACCCTTTGTCTGAGGCCCCCCTGTGACAGGGAAATGCTGGGGGGGGTGTTGATGGCCAGACAGACAGCAGTGGGTGGGCAGCAGGTCTGGCTGGAGGACCCCATAACTGCAGACGCACAGTCATCTCCGAAGACGTGCTGGTGAATCACTTCCTCCCAGGGCTGAGGTGCTTAAGGGTCGACATGGAGCAGT
>JAODKC010000126.1:135856-166441 GCA_026777985.1 Mormyrops attenuatus | reverse complement strand
CGCACCCCCCCCCCTCCCCCTCCCTCCCCCTCTTGCCCCCCCCCCCCCCCCCCCCCCCCCCCGCGCGCCCGGCGCGGCGCGGGGGGGGGGCGCCCCCCCCCCAGTCTCAGCCCTTGTAGGACTCCCGACAGGATACTAGTCCACTGCAACACAAACTCACAGCTGTATTATGTGGGCAACTTAGAGTCAATCTAGTTGCATTAGGACCGCAGGAGCACACAGACACAGAGCCAAAGGTGGATTCGAACGCCAACGTTATACTTTATGTGAGTGTAGTGCAGTGTTTCTTAAATCTAACAGTCCATGGGGATCCCCACACAGTCCACATTTTTGGTTCCTCCAAGCTCTCAGCCAATGAAGAACACCGAACACCAGGTACCAGTGTGTTGGGAGCTGGCAGAGAACAGAAAAGTGGACTGTGTGATGGACCATGAGGACTGGGTTGGGAAACAAAGCATTCATTTGGGACGTGTAATGTGGGTCTTCAGGTTAAGCAGGGAAATCAGGCACACAGCCCTTAATATGGTATTGATCTGATATCTCTGCCGTGTTTTCCTTTTTAGAGATGTAGATAAGTCATGCTGGTTTGAATCCTCCCCTGTACTGTTACTGAACAGTGTGGTGTCATGCCTTAGTTATGACCAGTTAGCAAAAATGAATTTACAAGATTAAAAAGTACACATTGTTTTTCATTCTTTTTGTCATTTCATTGAAATCCTAGTTACATTTTGTAATTTACCAGCATGGTGTGTGAGTTACACTGGGCCTGACTGCTGCGGAGTTACAGAGGGAGAGTTTTGCAATCATACCACGATATTATTTGTGTTTCATGTACCTTCTCAGTGTTTGACCACCACATCTTTTGAGATGTGGAAAATTGCTATTTTCGGTGTCTTTGACAGACCGAACGGTTTATTCTTCTGAGTAAAAGCACATAATAGGTTTCTCGGGGAATGGAACTGCTTTTCCGTTCTGTCGGAATAAAAAAACACATTCTGACATAGTTTTTCTGTGGAGTTTATCTGACTTTCTAGGAATACCTTGTTGAATTAATGGCTGAAAAACAGTGCGGTTCACTGGGGGGTCCTCAACACACACCACGCAGTGCAAGGCCCACTGCGTTAATTAAACGTTGGCACTTTTCATATCAGCACTGTCGCAGTTAAACAGCCCTGCCAGCTCTGATGTGTATTTGTGTATAAGTCAAGGTTACAAAATAAGACAATTTGTTCTGGGCCTTCTCAGTCCTGGTCCTGACAGGCCACTGAGGATATTGGGTACTTTTGTACAGCTGAGTGCTTGATTACTTTGCTTCTATTTAACGGTTGGTCAAACAAATCATATGATTCAAATGGCATTAAACAGAACAGTCCAGTTGAGGCTTTTCTGGCATACCATAATTTTTACTCTTGTGTCTGTTTTCCTGTACTGAATAATTAACTAGCAAATGATTAATCAAGATGAATTCAAATGCCCGCGGAGCACATTTTTAAATGGGGACAATTAAAGGTAGGCTAAGGAAAAACTGAAATAAATTGAAAACTACTGTATATTAATGTGATTTGAATCATTCAATTCATCCAAACAGTTCAATCAAGGCCTATGGATTAAGAGGCCAGTTGGAACAAAGACCTGGATGTGAGTTTTAACATAAATGTGGTTGGATGTGCATTAAAATGCACGTAAAAGTGGACAGTGAAGAAAGTAGAGCATGATCACAAGAGAAAGTCAGGTGACCAGGATTTCTGTATTGCCTCGTTTACCTGTCCTGAAAATATTAAAAATGATGTTTTGTTTCAGTCATGAGCACCTGAACACTGAGCATCTTTCTTTGGTTTCTTCGTGTTGCTGTGCTGGTTATTGCATCTTTCCTGTTCCTGTCTTGTAGTATATTACCTCTCCCAGGCTGATCCCTCTGTCACACCCTTACCAAACAGATTCTGTTTCTGTCAAAGCCATTGCAAAATACCAAATAGCTGAATCATTTCTACTTTAAAATGTTCCTGTGTGTTTCCGTGCAGAATGTTCAGAAAGACTGAACTGCAATCTCATTTTCAGATTTATAGTGAAAATATTTTTCTTGCAGATGGCATTACCCGGGCAATTTATTCATCATTAAAATGGCCCTCGGTCCCTCATCCGCAGTCCCTCATCCGCGGTCCCTCGTCCGCAGTCCCTCATCCGCGGTCCCTCGTCCGCGATCCCTCATCCACGATCCCTCATGCGCGGTCCCTCATCCGCAGTCCCTAGTCTGCGATCCCTCATCTGCGATCCCTTGTCCGCGGTCCCTCGTCCGCAGTCCCTCATCTGCAGTCCCTCGTCCGCGATCCCTCATCCATGGTCCCTCATGTGCAGTCCTTGATCCTCAGTCCCTCATCCGCGATCCTTCATCCATGGTCTCTCATCCGCAGTCCCTCATCTGCAGTCCTTCATCCGTGGTCCCTATAAACACAAGCATGCCAGCCCTCCAGGCCATGGTCCCTGTACATATGGAGCCAGTAAAGGGCACACCCCCGGCATGATGCCTGGCTTGTCAGCAGGCCGTTAATGAATGAACATCGCTTTGTGGGTGCCGTAAATTGGGAATTCACTTTTACAATAGATACCCCTGGTGGGGCACTTTGGGCTGGACCTCATTTGGCAAAATAATTCGTAATGAACAACAGCTGGACTGAGCCAGGCCAGGTTTCGACACGCTGATTGTCAGGCACTGAAGGGGACTGCATGCTTTGGGATGGAGCCAAACCCTATTGAAAGGGTTTTAAACATTATACACAGCTGGGGGGCTGCCAACTCTCACACATCTGGTGTGACACTCACGGTCTCAGACCCTCACACCCAAGAAATCTTACGGCAAATCTATACTATTCCATTATAAACCTAAAATTAGCTACATCAAAAGCGTTGGGGTAGTTTGCAAACCCTACAGACTATTTACAAGGTAATAAAACTGTTACATACACGTAAATGTCTGTGCATATGTGATTGAAAATCTCACTCCAGCCAGCTGAGTGAAGTTAGCAACCCTGTGTGTGTGTGTGTGTGTGTGTGTGTGTGGGGGGGGGGGGGTTATGTATATATTATGTATTGTTTTTTCAACATTGTGGGGACCATTTTTCAGTCTCCCCAAAGGGAAACTCATTTTTATAAAAATATTTGACTGCAATCAAAAAAACAAAAATTTTGTTTGTTTACTTGTGGTTAAGGTTATGGCTGGGTAGGGTTTAAGGTTGTCATTGCTGGGATTAGGGTTTTGCCCATAGAAATTAATGGACGGTACCCACAAAGATATGAGTACAGGTGTGTGTGTGTGTGTGTGGAATTTGCATGTTCCCTTCATGCAAATGGTGTCACCATGGTGTGTGTGAGTACTTGCGCTGCGATGGACTGGCATCCTGTAAGGTGCGCCCCCCAGTTTTGTGCCTTACGTGTCCTTGTGATATGCCCCAGACCCCCTGCGACTCTGTACTGGATAGAAGGTATGGAGGATGGATGGATGGACGGATACCCACACACATATGGAAATGTTTACCTTCATGTCAGGGGTGCCTGACTCTGAAATGGCCAGGTCACTGCAAGAGACGATACTGGTTTCAGCCTGAAGGGATCCCAGGCTGCACTACAAACCAACCTGCCTCCCAGCACCCCCCCCAAAAAAAACCCCCGGCTGTGCACTTAATCCTCATCATTTCAGTCTCACTGCCATCCACTGCTTATCAGGAATCCTACACACAATGCCCCCACCTCCGGAGTTCCTGCAGTCCCGATGGAGAGGGCCCATTCGCCGTCTCGCTGTGATGCAGAGCACGTGTGGGGCCAGGCGATTGGCGGCCCGACCCTTCGATATCCCCCACGCCCGCGCCTCTCCTCTGATGTTCCTAATCCCATCAGCTTCTACCAGGGACCTTGTAGGCTTACTATCTCAGAAACAATATTTGCTGAAAGCCGAGGAGACTAAGTTCCAGCCTGGCTTGTGCCACCTGCCAGCTGAAGGCGTCCTCCAGCCCTGCTCGCGTGTTCACTGCTGTGTCACTGCAGTACAATAGTCACAGGTCTTTATCATTGTTGTAAGAACATTGGGTAATGTGTTACATTAACTGCACCTTCATAATGCATTCATAGAACATATAGTTTTAACGTTTATTATTATCATATAATGGTTCTTATTAATATACGGTAAAGCTGTTAAGCAATGCTGATGTTACAGTATACTTACACGGAGAAGATGGTGGCGCAGGAGAGTGCTATCGTTTGGCAACCGGAGGGTTGCTGGTTCATGCCCTAGTTTCTCCTGACCCCATCAAAGTGTCCTTGAGCAAGACACCGAACCCCAAATTGCTCCTGGTGTGCAGGTTGGTGCCTTGCATGGCAGTCTTTGCCACCAGTGTATGAATGGCTGAATGTACTGTAAGGCATGAATTTGTAAAGTGCTTTGAGTACTCGTAGGAGTAGAAGAGTGCTATATAAATGCAGTTCATTTACCATTTACATGCTGCTTATGAATGTTCTATGAATGCATTATAAAGGTATTATTAAGGTGCATTTAATGTAAAGCGTTACCCAACATTCAGTTATTTTTTTATCTTTACTGATGTACACATGTAAAGACAGTTTAAGCAACAAGAACAACAACAATAATAATAATTAGTAGTAGTAGTATCAAAATATATTATGACGATGAGGATTATTATTGTTATTATTTATTTATTATTATTAATAATAATGCGTGTTGTTTATTATAACAATATTAATGATAATAATAATAAAAAGAAGAAGAATATTATTGCTATTCTTGTTCTTCTTGTTATCGTTGATGATTATTATTGTTTGGATTACTGTTATACTGTATGCTACAATTCCAGTCATGTGACAGCAGTGCCGCGTGTTTCCTCTGCAGGCCTTCCTGGGCAACTCCAACACCGAGAGCGTGGTGCGGCACGAGCTGCAGCATGCGATCGTGGCGCGCTTCCTGCGCTTCATCCCGCTCAAATGGAGCACCGAGGGCCGCATCGGGCTGCGCATCGACGTCTACGGCTGCGCCTACTGTGAGTGTCCCTCCGTCCCCCGTCCGTCCCCCCCGCCCATCCGTAAGGTGCAGCCTCAATTACACGGGCACCGAGTCCCTTGACTTGCTACTCGGCGTTTCCGAAATCGCTGGCAAATTAGACCTGCTTTCCGGCGAAATGTTGCAGAACATCCCCCAGCTTAATAGCAGTATTTGTCACCAGCTTCTCAATCATTATCGTCATGTTCCTGCTTCGGGAGAGTAATTGAAAATAATGAAATGATAAAGGCGGGTGATGAACTGTTTCTCAAATGCTGTCGGGCCCACTTTATGTTCATAAAAAAATCACAGACGACTTCTCATTCTGTTTGACATAGCTCCCCTAATCAAATTATCATAATAGCATCAGATTTTTTTATTAATTTCAAAATTGATTTGGTCTTGTCATCGAGGTCTTTTATCACGTAAGTTGAATATAGATGGAATCACCAGCGTGGCATGTATTAAACAGGATCTCATCCGACAGTGTCTCCAGACGACGGGACACGAAATGGAATTTGTTAGAAACGGGCAATTGAACACACGCTCGTTATCTAAGTTAAAAGTATTTTTGTTGTTGTTGTTGTTAAATCTTCCAAGCTGCAGACTATTGTGAAACTGTCATTCTCAAACATTTATGCGGTTGATAGTTGGCCTGGGTTATTTGCGGTAAGCAATATTCTTGAGCTTCTTTCACTAAGTATGCGGCGGCCTCGCCATTCGCCCGGGACACACGGCCGATCGCGTACGTCGATAAGGGCGGGCAGCAGCCAGAAAAACACGATCCCGCTGCTGGCAGTCCCGCTATGCAAGGCTCCGGCTGCCTGCCAATTCCTTCAGAAAATGAGATGCGTCCGAGATAAAGGGTGATATTCCACTTTGGCTCTTGCAAAACAACAGTAATGAGATAGCGGGGGCCTGACCGCATTCGGAATGGCGATGTGCTGGGACCCCTGACCCCACCCATCGAGGAAAATGCATGAAAGCACCTTTGATGGGGGTGATGGGGAATTGCCAGGGGAGATAACAGTGGCGTGGGGGCTGGGGGGTTTATAACAGTTCAGACTCAGCTCCCAACACACATTACCCAGGCATATTACCCAGGGCCTCATGGGGCTCCCGGGCGCTATTGTGTCCGTCCTTTCAATCCGGCCCAGCAGACAGGATGGAGAATCGGTCGCTGTCTGCGCGGTAAACGCTCGGCTAACAGGAATCAGCATGGATCGCCGGTGAATATCGGGGCACTCCATATCTTATTTACGGAGGAGAGCCAGGCATGACTCCCTCTCCCAATTTGTTTGTTATCAACATGACAGGAACGCAGGAAGTAAAACTATGAGTTTAAACACAAGAATATAGAGAGGCTCCACCCCGATTGGCCAAGACCCCTACAAAATAATTTTCTGGTCACGAGTCTGAGCAGAGCGTGTCATTTCCAGGAGACCTGCCCCCTTTAGGATACGCCTTATTGTAGTCCTGGGTCTGTCAGAGGTGACGTAAAAACTAGCTATCATACAGGAAAAAGAAAGTACTTGGTGTTAAAGCATAAAAATATTATCCCAGCTAAATCAGTATAAGGTCATTTTTAATCATCTTGCTTAAATCATGACTTAGAAGCTTATTAATGGCCCACCTGAGTTTTCTATATGTATCTTTTTACCATTAATATCTAGTGTTTCCTGTATTTTAGGCAAATGGTACAGATACAGAACGTGTGAGCCGGTTTATCCCTCTACATGTCATTTATTTAAGCTGCACCTCAGGCGATATCTGCTTATCCACGGTCTTATTCATTAGTTTCTACCCCAGGCGATGTGTCCAACTGCAGTGGAGGAGTATGGTGTCCGACCGACTAATGCCATTCAAAAACCACCGACCGTGTTTTATATCAAGAGGCATGAATAACAAAAGTGAAACTCTTCTGTGAATTCCTGTAAAACGTACAAGAAGTGAGCAACTTCAATTTCCCTGCTCAGGGATGCTTGCGAGGGAATTTAAATTAGCAGGAATGTCCATTAATTTAGATGGCTAACAATTTGTTCTCCACCATGCAGTGTATTGGCAGATTTATTAGCCAAGAGCTACATTTCGCGGCTCCTTGTATTCCATCTGTACTTCACCACGGGAGAATTGGCTATAGTTTATCTTCGAATTGGACCTCCCCACCACCTTATATGTACCGGAGAATCACCTTAGGTACCCTCCGCCTCCTTTCCTCTCCAGGGGCAGATGTGATTAACTTTGATGGCCAGGGGGTAATTTCCTACCGCTTCAAGATGAAAAAGATGAAGATCTTGAAGGACGTCATCTCCCTGAAGTTTAGAACGCTGGAGAGCGAGGGCGTGATCCTGCATGGAGAAGGACAGCAGGGTGATTACATTACCCTGGAGCTAAGGGCAGCCAAGCTGGTGCTGCTAATAAACCTGGGTAAGTCCTCTGTGTGCATCCAGTTGTTACGGGGACCTCTGTTGGTTCGGAGGTCAGATGGGCGATGGGGCCGGTGGGACAAGCTGCAAGCCTGAGAGGTGGTGTGTGGTGAGCATTAGCGACGAGGCACTGGTGGGGAGGAAAAGTCTCTCCTAGTACCTGACACTCCATCTCAGCGTGAAAAAGCTAGCGGGAGAAGATTGAACTAAAATTTCAATTAGGCCCGGTGGTGTGAGCGATTCCCGCGTGTCTGACACCATCCGTGTCAATGACCGTTCCTCCACCCTTTGACATGTGGAGTCACTAGACTCATTCATTAGCCGTGAGCACATGGTGGTGTGTAGCTCAACAGGTTCAGGTGCAGTGCCAGTGGCCGAAAGGTTGCCAGGTCAAATCCCAGTGTCAGCAGAGTGATACTACAAATGGGCCTTTGAGCAGGAAAAGAAGCATCTGCTAAGTTAAAAAGGTATAAACGTTTCACAAACGTTAAGGAAACGTTGGGTGTGGCTCCCCGCAGGCAGCAACCAGTACGGCTCAATCCTCGGGCACACGTCGGTGACGAGCGGCAGCCTCCTGGACGACGACCACTGGCACACGGTGGTCATCGAGCGCTACCGCCGCAACGTCAACTTCACGCTGGATCGGCACACGCAGCACTTCCGCACCAACGGCGAGTTCGACCACCTCGACCTGGACTACGAGGTAAGGGGCGCTGCTTGGGGGCACCTGCTGTCGGACGGCATGCGCATTGGTGCCGGAAATTAAAGCATTCCAGCAGAAGTGCTCAGAAGATTCCCGTACTTCTGAAAGTAAACCGTATAACAATAGCAGAAATACTTATAAAAGGAACTACCGCAGATCCAGACCGAATGAAGTCTAAAATGCTGAAGTCTGTGTGCATTTAATTGCTTTATAATCCAACAAAAATGGTTTGTAAAGGTTTGGATTCCTAAAAGAAACACTAAAATGTAAATGCACTGCATTCTATGCCTTTTTTAATAACCTCGGTAAAGTCACTGTGGCAGCATAAACGTCCCGTATCTCCCCTTTAAAGTCTCACCATCACAGCCCCCCTGAGATGGGAAGTGTGCTAATTAGTGCTCTCTCTGGCTCTCTGTAATTACTTAACTGGGAATCTGAAAATATAGCCACACAGTTTTACGCACACGTGGTTTCTGTAATTGTTCTGTTTTAGTCATTTTTCTTACCTGACATTCAAATTGCAAGGATATGTGTGAGGTCTCCTGGTGGCAGGGAGAGTAATCCGACGTTTGACAGGGTGTAGGAGAGCTAGGACAGTGTAGTAGAAATTTCTCGATCATTATCAAACTGACGAAAGCACGAGAAAGTAATTTCGGTGCCGTCGGACTCGCTGGAGCATACCAAAATGTGGATCTTCTGGGAAAACCATGAGACTCAGCATGTATGCATATTAAAAACTTTCTAATACATTTTGTAATAAACTTTCAGGAATTATCCTTTAATTACTTGAAGATTCGTGGAATTAACTTTCTTTTTCTAACAGCGGAACACAAATCATTTAACTGTAAGTTATATAAACTTCCAGTCCCGCCCACTTTTGTAAATTATATAATATGTAATTTACACTGACAGGTGTAATTTGCGTCTGTGGGGATGATGTCTATTGCCAGCCCACGCCAATCAGTGTTTCCTGTGCTGTAAAGTAGGCGTCTGCACGGTGAACATGTTAAGCACTGCGTGTGACGGAGGTGTTTTGCAGATTGCCTGTAGCGGGTACCTGTAGCACTGATGTGTCAGATTAATTCAGACTATTCCAGGGTGATGTTTATTAAGCATGGCATCCTGAGCTCGCTGTTTGCTCGGCCTTCAGTGGGAACTCACTGTGCATCTGCACCAGGTCACACGCTGAGCTCGTTCACTCCCCCGGTGACTCTCTCACCCCGATGAAATGCCTGTGATTATTGTCACCCCCGCATTGTCCGCCGTGATCCGAACGGCTCAGCAATGCACGCCTTTCATTGGCTTTCATTCACACACAAGCGTGACACTAAGAGATGAGTTTCTGCTTGGCTGACACTGCCTTCATCTGGCACCGAAAAACCTTTTATAAGACGCATTCTGAGCGCCGCGTCTCAAAGCAATCTTAAGAATGACAAGTATTGCTGAATGATGCAATGTTTTCCTTTTCATCACCCACTTTCCTTGAAGAAAATTATTTTTCAAATGAGGTAGAGGAATGGACTGAGATGAAATAGACAATCCAATTGATTGCTGTGTCTTTAGATATTCAAAGATGTCATAGACGCCCAAAGTTATTTTGTGTCTGTGTTTATATACAGGTATATCTGTTTGTGTGTACATTTGTATATGTAATTATGAGTGTTATTGTATGTGTATATAAACACCATGTGGCATGGTGCAGGTTTTCATGTGTGACCATGGGCATTTGTCTGGTGCCATGGTAACGTAAGAGGACGGGAGAGGTGCTCTAGATCATTCCGGCTCACTGCCCCTGTTTCTGCAGCTCACCTTTGGTGGAATGCCATTCTCGGGAAAGCCCAGCTCAGGAAGCAGGAAGAACTTCATCGGCTGTATGGAGAGCATCAACTACAATGGTGACAACATCACGGACCTCGCCAGGAGGAAGAAGCTAGACACGTCCAGTTTTGTAAGATGCATTTTCCTCATTTTTGAGAATAGGTGTGGGAAGACATTTTTGCACTCAGGGTGTTGACAGTCAGGACAGCCAATAGACTCTGTGAAAGTTCTTTTGCATCATCAGTAGTTACCAGCAGCTAACAAGGGTAGTCCTTTTGGAGAAATAGTCATAATTCGCCTCAGAGCCATTGCGAAATGATTAAAATAACACTATGTTTTTCTTTGATGAGAACTATCTCCGTGGTCACAATACCCAATTCTGACGTTGCATTACCACCCACAGCCAGAGCACCCTCAGCACCCCTATTTGTGTGTGATTCGTCGCAGGATTTCGGACTGTGCACCTGACCTGTGAAATGAAAGCACTCCCTCCCCTTGCTGTTTGTCCTCAGAGGGCCTCCTTTGTGTTTCGACACGCATGTGTCCCTGATCGCCATGCAGCATTCATTTTGTTCAGCTGATGATAAAGCAATACTGCCATTAAGACAAAGGGCCGCTTTACCCCTTTGCAGTTCCCCGTCTGTAGTCTGGTTCATCATTGCCATGCAGACTTATAGACTAGATGATTGCAAGACACTTCTTAGAAATTGCAGGCAGCTGACAGCAAGCGGCCGTGATTCATGCAGCGGAAAGCGAAACACGAGACGCACTCATTTGGTTGCTTACAAAGTGCCGCTTGATCTGAATCCCTCCTAGAGTAAACACCATGAATAACATGGAATTATTGAATTTCTGTGGAGTTCCCCTTTAAACCCGGAGAGTAATCATAGGCGGAATGTTTTTTTTTCCATAAATGAATAAATCTTTTAATAATTTCTTTATTTTTTGAATGAAATGGTTGCCTATGGGTATAAATTGGTTGGAGTGCTACTTCAACGAATTTATGATTGCTTCTTATGTATTTGTGTTGTTTTCATAGCTGGGAGGGGAAAAGAGATCAGAGAGGGACCTAGATTACATCAAGACGCCAGCCTTCACTAATAGCCATCTGTGTTCAATAGCTTGCAGGTGAAGGGGAAAATTGATAGAATTTGAATTTTGTGTTCCTTGACCAAGCAAAGTGTAAATGATTTATGGGTTTTCATTAAAATGCCTTTATCAAGAATGAGGAATATGACAGGCGTTAAGATTTGGTAATTATTTTCAGCTTAATTGACGCACTCATATTTCGCATCCATTAAAACGTGGCTTAACAGAACTTGTCTGCTCGTTTAACGTCGGGTAAATGGAGGAGAATTTTCAAAGGCCGGCGATCGGCTCACTGAGGCTGTGGTCAGGTGGACTTTCGATAGGATTCTTTGAGTCTCATTACAAGGTTTCACTCTGTCGCAACTCTTAATTGGTTTATTGCAGCAATTATTTTGAGGGTAAGTAATCACACCTTGAGTTTTAGGTTTAGACAGGATTTATTTGGAATTCTAAAATCCGAACGAGTATTGTAGGGTAGGGAGAATCACTCCCGTTACAAACGAGGCACGCTCAATAAGCACTAATCTATGGCTGTGTGCTGTGTTAAACGATTTGCTTGTGTTATTGTTTTGCTGTTCGGAGGGTTATAAAAATCATTATTTAACAGTAGTTATTAAATGCAGTAACTGCCGGGGATCCATCCCATTGAAGTTCACACAAACAGAACCTTACATCCTGATAGTTATTCATGCAAGCTCAGCATTCGCTCTGAATGAACTCATTCTCATGCATGGAAAAGCTTCTCCTGGGATGCTGGAGAAGCTCAGGTGATGTTTTTAAGCAGCCGGTGGTAGATGCTGAGCCAGACATGAGCACAGTCTAAAACAATGATTCCCAATCCGGTCCATGGGAGTCGGTCCATGTTTTTGCTCCCTCCCAGCTCCATGCCAGACAGTCCACCCTACTAGGAGCTGGGAGAGAGCAAAAACTGTCGATCCCCAAGGACCGGATTGGGAAACACTGGTCTAAAAGCATGAAGCCACCTCGGAGGCCAGCTGTGAAAGGGGAACACCGGCACCCTCCGCACAGCCACTGGCCTAAGTGGGAGAGTGGGTGGCAGGATTTGAACACGCTGTAAATCGAATGCTGCTTTATAAATCCTGGATGCTGTGTTTGCCTCACTTCCCAGCTGGCTTGCTGCAGTCCACATAATGCTTGTGCAATGGTCCTTGAAAAACATGCTGCTTTTGGAGTTACTACAGTAGAAAAGCCGTATCTGCTAACAGGGGGAACTTGAATCTTGTGAGCTGCACTGAATCGGAATGGAGTACTGGGCTAAAAATAGTGAAAATCTGCATTTCAGTGTGTGTTGCCCCCCCCCAGTAAAACAGTGACGGTGGTGTGAGAAAGGCGGCTTTTTCTGCTAAATAAGCCAAGCGCTCATGGCGACGCACCATCTTATAGCAGGGTTGCCGGCTCTGCTCGGCTGGCTGGAGTGAGATTTTCAATTCGAGGCAAGTCTGCACACATGCACACACATTTATATGTATGTAACACTTTTATTACTTTGTCAATAGTCTGGTTTATAAACTGCCCCAACGCTTTCGATGTGGCTAATTTTAAGTTTATAATGGAATAACATAGAGTTACCGTGAGATTTCTTGTGTGAGCGTAAGAGTGCCTCGCTTTATCATTACCATGTAGTGCCTGGCTTTATCATTACCATGTAGTGCCTCGCTTTATCATTACCAAGTAGTGTCTCACTTTATCATTACCATGTAGTGCCCCGCTTTATCATTACCATGTAGTGCCTCACTTTATCATTACCATGTAGTGCCCCGCTTTATCATTACCATGTAGTGCCTCGCTTTATCATTACCATGTAGTGCCTCACTTTATCAGCGTTCCTGCATTCCTCTCGTTTTTGGGTACGGCAGGCGGCTGACATTCCGAATTCGGTTTTGGGCCAATTCATGTGGTAGGTGGAAGATGTATTTCCCAGCCTGCTAATAAAGAAAAGGCTGTTAAATTGTTGGAAATGGTGCTACAATGAACGGGAGGCTTTAAATGTGAAGAAACTTTTCAAATGTATGCAGCCAAACAGAATGAACAAAGGCAAAGCAGAGCTGCTTTTAAGCTACCTGCACTTTTACAAATCGAACTGAAAAAACCTGAAGGACTTTATTTTAGCCGTGATAAAACAAAGTCTCCTTGTGCAGCCATTTGCGATGTTACCGCTCTATGCTAATGTCTTTACATAAGATGTCATTATTACTTACTCATATTCTGTAAGGATGAATATCGTAATATTTTCAAGAATTCAGAAAACAGCACCGGCCTAACTTTTATACTGCCCGTTCTTGTTATTTTTCGTTATTTTGTTGATTCTCGTTATGTCTGTTAGAGTAATGGCTCCTGGGCGGGGGCCAGTAATCCAGCAGGATTCGGAGTGCTGGGGGTTCTACGGAGGGGTTTGCTATTTTTTAAAAATAAACTATATATTTTCAGTATTCTACCACCCCTCACGTTCACACATTCTGTTCACTTCTGAAACAAATGGAAGCAGTTAAACTTATTAAATCGCCGCTTGATCTGCTGGCACCACCACCCCTACTCTGTGCCCCGCCTCTTTTACCAGCCCGCGAAAGTCTTGTTTGACGGTAATTGGTGCGCGGTACACTAGAGGATATCGGACTACATGTGCTTCACTGTGCTGTACCTGAACACCGCGTTCTCTGTGTCACACGTGCAGCGGAACCTCACCTTCTCCTGCGCCGAGTCCCACACCTTCCCCGTCTTCTTCAACGCCACCAGCTTCTTGCGTCTCCCCGGGCGCTTTGGCCGCGACACCGCCTCCGTCAGCTTCCACTTCCGCACCTGGAACCCCAGCGGGCTCCTGCTGTATAGCACCATGGCCGACGGCACCGTGGAGGTGGGCCTGACCGAGGGCAAGGTCGCCGTCCACATCAACGTCACGCAGAAGAAGAACACGCGCATCGAGATTTCCTCAGGTAGGGAAGGTCGCTGTCACTTACACTCTGCAGCACCCAACCCTCTCAATGCATCCCATCACATTTTCCGCATTCCCTTTTACGTTCCTTTTGATAATTAATAATCCTTTCTTTTGATAATTAATAATAAATAATTCGTTAATTTTATAGTTTGAATTATTTAGCCAAAGCTTTTATCCAAAATGATGTACACCTTTTGAGAAGGTAGGCTCAGCCAGGCCCTGGAGCAGTCAGGAGTTAAGGGCCTCACTCAGGGGCCCGATGGTGGGATTTGAACCAGTGAGTTTTGGCTCACAGAGAGTGAGACTAAGCCTAAGAGTGAGACTCAAAGGGTTGAGAGAGTGACGGGCGTGTGGTGTGACTTGGGCCTTTGGTAGTGTGTTGTTTTCACCTTAGGATATCTGCTACTGATTATTAGGGTGAGTCAATTTAGGGTGACTAATTAATAAATGCTGCTTTCATACTCTGTGATGTTAAAGATCTCTGCTCAAAGGACATTTATGTAGCGGTCTGATCTGTCTGTTGTCACCATTAATCTCAGGTTTTTCTATGCCAAACCTTCCCAGCCATTAGTACTGCATCTGCAGTAATTCTCAATGCAAACTGCCAATAAAATAACAAGCCTTCTGTCTGATCATCCATTTCTCCTTGTATCCTGGATATCCTGCTTTTTAAAACACCTCCTCTAAATCAGACACCCAGCAGAAACTAGCCCTGTTAATCTTTATTGGATGTGTTTGTGATTTATTTCAGTAGCTGCATGTTAATATCTTTATCCCTTTTAGCATAACTCTCCCAATAATTTAGACTTATAAAAGAGTTTGCTTTCTACCTTTTAGAGCTATTATTACTCATTATAGTTTTTCCACCCTGTTTTAGGCACCTTTTACTATTCTAGGCAAGGACGAATTACTGTAATAATGCCATTTAATCATATTGTCATATTAAAATAGCATCATATCCTAGATGTAACCAGTTGTAACCAAAATTGTCTCTATTCAACTGAAAGAATCCCCAGGCCTGCGTGTGTGTGTGTGTGTTTCTGTGTGTCTGTGTTTCTGTGTGTTTGTGTGTGTCTGTGTCTCTGTGTGTGTGTGTCTGTGTGTGTTTCTGTGTTTGTGTGTGTCTGTGTGTGTTTCTGTGTGTGTGTCTGTGTCTGTGTGTGTGTGTGTGTGTGTGTGCATTACAAATGGACCAAATGTCCCCACAATGCGATTAAAAACCTGTTATTTTGACGGTGTTGGACCATTTTTTTCCCCACAAGAGGAAATTCAGATTTATAAAAATCTGCGCATGAATCAACAAACTAAAAATGCCGAAAGTCTTGTATTTTGTTTGGTTACTTATGGTTAAGGTTAGGGGTGGGTAGGGGTTAAGGCTGTCATTGTTTTACCCATAGAAATGAAGGGAGAGTCCCCAGAAACATACAAATATCTGTGGTGTATGTGTGTGTGTGTCTTTGCCAGTGTGTGTCTGTTACTGTGTGTGCACTTGTTTTTATATCCTGGGGGGGACCACAACCTGACTGCACACCAAACCGGTGGGGGCCTTTTGCGCTCGGCTTCCTGGTCCCCACGGCACAACCATTGCAAACGATAAAAAATTACATTTTAACATGCCTGGTGAAGTTTCTCGGAAAATGGCAAAATGTCCCCATGGGGCTGTTTGACCAGAGAAAAAGTGTGTGTGTGTATAGGGGGTGTGTGTGTATAGGGGATGTGTGTGGAAGTGCGCCTCCTCTGGTCAAAAGTGGAACAACAGTGTGTAACTTTACCGTAAATATTCTGTAAGGTAAATGGCTAATTAGTCAAACTGGGCTAAACTTCTCAGAGTAGGAATGAGGATTTACAGCAATGGTCTTTATGAATCTTTGAATTGTAGGCTGTTATGGGAAACTTTTCTTTATAAATGTAACTGAGAAGCATTTTGGGGGTGCAAGGGACCCTATTTTTTCTATAAGGATTATTTAATTAATTAATTGCCATACTCATCATACCCATTAACCTGATCCATATTCCTGTCCTGAATGAAACCAGAATTAGTCTGTGTATTTTACTGGACTTATCTGGTCCCCACCATTACCATCCCTCGCCCAAAAGTAGTAAGCACTGAACTTTCTAGAAGCTGTGTGCTCACCAGTCAGTCCCCACCACTACCACCTCTCCCCCAACTCAAGCACTGACTTGGAAGGGCTGTTTTCCAGGTAAATGGCGTAGATAACTGATTATGAAAAATGACATTTGTTCAGTTAGAATATGTTTGTCAGCATGATTTCCACAACAAATCTGGGCCTGTCTGTCTTCCTCTGTTTGTCTATCCTGTAGGACCATGAAAACCAGACATTTCCTCCCACAACTGCTCTATTAATATTTAACTGGAGTAGCGTGACCATAATATCTCAGTATTAAATTGTTGATTTTGATGGGATTTAATTTTGATTGCTGGTCCTTGTCTATGTCAAACATTTAGTCATACCAATTGAATTGTAATAACATAAATAGAAAATTAAATTTACAGTGTAAAGGGCAGTGGTGTCTTAATGGTTAGGGACGCGCACTTGTAATTGAAAGATTGCAGGTTCAAATCCCCGACCAGCAAGGCACTACTGAGGTACCCTGAGCAAGGTACCGCCCCCAAGCACTGCTCTCTGGGTGCTGAATTAGCTGCCCCCTGCTATGTCACTTTGTCACATATGGTTTAAATGCAGAGAACACATTTCGTTGTTGTGTGCTGTGGTGTGTCAACAATGATAATTAATCACTAAGTTCTAAATCAAAATAAATAAATCACATGTGCCTTGTTGGAATCCAATACAAGAAACCAGTATCTATCAGAAGTGTGTAAATCTGTTATTCCATGTAAAACCTTTTTAAATATTAAATTGAACAGTGATACCTTCTGAGCCGAGATGATGGTGGGAGATGCATATTTTTGAATGTTACGGTCATATTCATCATATACCGTAACAGAACCTATATTCCTGTCCTGAATGAAACCAGAATTACTCTGTGTATTTCGCTGGACTTACCTGGTCCCCACCATGACCGCCCCTTGCCAAATAGCAGAAAGCACAGAACTTTCTAGAAGCTGTGCGTTCACCTGTCGGTCCCCACCGCTTACACCCCTCCCCCAACTCAAGTTCATTAATTACTGCGCAAAACAGCATAGCTCTACGAGATCCCTGCCAGGACAACACATGGATCAATTAAGGTATGAACACCTATCATTTTATTTCCTTTTCTTAAATTCATTTTAAAATTTCAATTTAGATATGATAAAAGTAGTGTTTTAACTGTATTTTTGCACTGTTCATATGTGTGCGTGTGTGTGTGTGTGTGTTTCTCTGTGCGTCTGTGTCTGTCTCTGTGTGTGTCTCTGTGCGTCTGTGTGTTTCTCTGTGTGTCTCTGTCTGTGTCTCTGTGCGTCTGTGTCTGTGTGTCTCTGTGCGTCTGTGTCTGTGTGTGTCTCTATGTGTGTGTTTCTCTGTGTGTCTCCGTGTGTCTCTGTGTGTCTGTCTGTCTAATAGGAGAGCAGGATGGGATATATGAAAGGAAGGAATAGCTATGTACCTGTACTGGTACCTGTACAAAGGGCAAACGAAAGTAAATAAAAAGCTGCAAACAGCGGAAAGCTGCCGGTGCCGACGGCCACCGCTGAAAGGCACAATGTCTGACTGCGAGTGCCTGCGTTTGACAGAGTCCGCATCACCCATACCGATAATGAGAAAAAAGACCCATTACCTCCGCTCTCTCTTTGGCTGTGTGCAAGAATTACGTTATTTGGGAAAATAATGAGCGCGGAAAGGCAGCAGGATAAGGCAATTACACGTGAAGGCCCTCAGGAAGCACACTTAATGGCAGCCCATTAGCAAATGCATGCTCATTTAAGGCAGTATTAAAATGCTTATTCATATTAGCCATTTACAGTAAGGCGCAGCACGGGCGGCCTGTCCCACGGCGGAAGTGGACGGGGCCACAAGGGGCCAAACTGGGCCCCATCAGCAGGCAGCTGTGTTAGGGCGATGACTGCTATGTTACCGCGCAGCTGAAGGTAAAGCATGGGGGCAGATGCAGAGTCAGCCGTGTATTCTGTGTCCCTGGAGCAACCGGGGTTTGGAGCCTTGCCTGAAGGCCCATCGGTGATATGATTATGCTTCTAGCCATGGGATTCAAACCAGCAACCTTCCGGTCACAGGCGCAGATAGCCGCCCCGTGGAGCCAGTGGTCACTGGAGCATCCGCACGTGTCGGGATGAAAGAGTGACATGTGCCGATACTGTTTGTGGCCAGTGTCCCCTGCCTGGTCAGATGGTGCGATGAAATCCATGAAGTCCGACTTCTCCTGGAAGCCAGATGCCTTTCCTCCTGCCGTATTTTTACGCTATGCAGATCGTCTGATGTATGACTGTATGTATTCAGCTCACTCCGGCCAATATATTTTGTGGCAATTTTCCGGAATGCAGGATATTAGCCTTGGTGGTAATACACTAGCTGGCGGAGACCTGTGTCACCGTGCCGACAGACATTCAGTGACTTTGGCTGGGAGCAGCTCTTTCTTTGGACTGCAGGTTTACAAAAAAGTTAAAGGATTATGCTGCTGCATCTTAGAGATTATAGCTCTGCTTACTGACTGCTGACCTCCAGAGTGGCTGAGTGCATGAAGCAATGCTCACAAACTCCATGGAAGTATGGTCTATCCTGATAGGCCCAGGAAAATAAATCTTTTGGTTTCTGTTTGACATTTCTGATTTTATATATGTAATATATGGGCCTGTAGTTTGAACCATACGCTTAAAAAATGTAAGCGGCAGTGTTTGCTGATGCGCCTCGTAACTGAGGCCGTAGCTGCTGAGGAATGCCGCGCGTCTTACGGATGGGGCGCGTTCCTGGCGACGGTCACCAGGCCGGCTCTCTAACGAACGTGAGAAAGAAAAACGTGACGTTTTCTCCCAGTAGTTTCTACCCAACATTACGATTAATCTCTTCGATCCAAAGCCTTTGGATTTAAGGTTTATTCAAGTGTCTATTGTGAGGAATGAAAAAAAAAAATCAATAGCAATCATTTAGAGCGTTTTCATTTCACTTGCCGTTTGAAACGTCTCCATGTGAGAAATAAATAAATAGCATGTGGCCTGGATGGTATGGAGCTGCCATTGTTCTCATTCTTAGGGCTGAACAGTTCAGTCTTTTTTAGCCTTTATTTTAACAGGAAGTCCCTTTGAGATTACAAATCTTTTACAAGAGCTACCTGACCAAGGTAGCAGCCATAGAAACTTAGGATACGTCAAAAAATACATGTACAATATAATATAAAAAATCCACATATTACACAGTTATTTAAACACACTGACCTCTGATTACAACTGCATGACTCCTTCGCCAAATGCTTTATGATGCCCTTAAATTCATCAATGGAAATAAATTCGGCTAGTTTTAGGTGGTTCTGCAGATCATTCCATGTCCATGCAGTTTTCCCCAGATTGGTCAAAGCCCGAAGTACAGGACAAAGTAAGCACTTGCTAACCGCTGGTAACTACCCGAGCTGAGACAGAGTAGGTTACAGAGGCCAGCTGGCAATATCTGTAACCTTCTCTTCCTCAGCTCCCCTTTAGCTCACCCTGCCTACCCTGGAGTATTACGAGAAAAGGCAGTGAAGTCGTCTGATATAGACACTGCTTGGATTCCTAACACTGACACTGCATATAGTGTAATTTAATACACTCCTGATAAATTGGAGGGTGTTTCTATTCCTTTAATGTGATGTGTAGGTTGGTGATGTGGCCTGGTACCACTTAGCACTGTCACCAGGCCCTGCTGTCCCCCCCGGGTGAATCCCATCTATGAAGTCCCCATAGCCAATGACTGTGTGACTGATCACTGTGACCCCCGTTACCCTGTATTGCAGTGTTTCCCAACCCAGTCCCCGGGGACCCCCAGGCAGTCCACATTTTTGCTCCCTCCCAGGTCCCAGCCAATCAAGAACACCAAATATCAGGTTCCAGTGTACTGGGAGCTGGGAGGGAGAGAAAATGTGGTCTGTCTCGGGGTCCGCGGGGACCGGGGTGAGACACACTGCTGTACTGTGAAAGCGGTGGAAGTTGGATGGATAGATAATAGGCATTAATCAAAGTAACTGCTGTGCATTCCTACTGATTCAGAGTTACACTAAACTCTCTTTGGATACTTTGGCATTAGTGATTCCTTTCCCCTTCAGCTGAATTGAGCTGAGAGGCGTGCAGGTGCAGAGTGGTTAGCCGACAGTCTCCGGCGGCTGGGGGTGTGTTTCTGTGCCTTCGAGCGCCGTGTGTCTGTTCTGCTGCTAAAGGTGAGGCTTTAGCTTGTCACCATGCTATGTGTGGGGGGGTCACCGTGTGCACCTTTCCTCAAATCCCGAGACAGACACACCCCCTAGATCTTGGATGTGCCCTGCGCCCCAGTGCTCTTCTACCGGGGGGGGTGATGCCCGAATGCCTGCCTGCACTTCAGACCCGGAGCAGCTTAATTAATGGACTTGCCAGGGAATGTTCTTGGAACAGCACAGCTAAAAGCTAATGGCTTATAACTGAGGACATGAGCGTACATAATATAAATGTAATCATTACTGAGTAAACTCAAAAAAAAACTGCACATTTATCTGCTGGTTTTGTCCCGTGTGCTACAGGCTCACTGAAACCTTGTAATCGATAAATGGATGTAGAAGCTGGCTGGATGGATGGATGGATGGATGGATGGATGGATAGGTGGGTGGATGGATGGCAGGGAGGAGGTCCCGTTAATATAATTATTTATCATGGAGCTTATATCACGAAACAGAAAATAGAAATTAGAAAATCCTTTCATGTGCTGCTGGGAATTCTGGGAAGGCCGCTGCTCACGTCCAGGGTGATGTGTGCTGCAGTCTGCGCCCTGTGACCCAAAGGCTGCTTTTACAGCTTGTCTCTAAGAGCTCCTTTGTTTGCGTGAACTCCTCCATGTGCCCGGTCATCCTTCTTCTTGTTCAAGCTGCAAGCTGCAGCGTTTCCTTCTGAAGTTACGCCACGCTGCATGCCCCAGTGAGACGTGTCAGCTTCTGTGGAGCAGCCCTCGTTTCCTCGCCTAAGGCTTCCTCTACTCTGGTCCGGCTGCCTGATTTGTAGACATTGACGACGCAGGTTCTGGAATGTTCTGCCTTAATGTTCCAAGGCAGCTTTTGAACTTTTAAAATTGAGTCTGGCTCTCCTCTCCTTAACCCTGTGTTCCGGTCTCTCCGGCAATGGCCGAATGGAGCCAGTGCTGACCAGTGTCCCGCCTGCTTCTGGGTGGCTGATCGTAATGCGGCTGTGAGTACAGCAGAGCGGAGGGAGCACATCCCATCGTTCATTCGCTGGCTCTGAACCCTCGGATCTCCTCCAGAGTCTGCAGCATGTCACCACACTTGCTCGTTCCTGTTAAGGATGGACATTAGGCCTGGCTGAAATATGTACAGAGGAACACTTAAATTAAACATTTATTAACACATCCAAATGGAAACAGCGGTGAACAGCGACCCCGGAGGGTGGTTTCCCTGGTGATGCAGTGTCACCATGGCCCCTTGCATATTGTCCTTATTTTATGTTATCCTGAAGCCCACAGAAAATGATCAAATTATGTAAATATTGTTTTCTATAGGGGTCTGATAATTTGTAATTACATCCAGGCATTTTCTTACTGCAAAATAAGCCTTTTGTACCCTTTCACGTTGTTTTTTCAAATGTTATTTTTATTTTATGTTGTTATCTTTTTATTATTCAATATTTCTTGGGACTGGAAAGCATAGTTTGAGATCAAAGACAAAATGTTCTCGGCAGTGGGGGTTATTCGCAGAGGGCATCTGTGACTCCTTGTGACACATACTGTTATCATGACAGGGTCACTATCAGGGATTAAACGGAGACGATTAAAGCACTTCTTATTGTGACAGGGCAGCTATCAGTATCAGTGATTTGAGTGATTAAACCTCTGTGATGGGGTTTCCGTCCTGGGAGCAGGAGGAAAAAAGTGGAATGGGGGGGCTTTCGCTATTTTTTTCTTCAGTATTTATCATCTTGCAGATGCAGGTAGATATTGACTCTGGGACTGTTGATGCAATCAAGCCTGAACTTTCACATGGAACACAAATCACTAGACTAAATTGACCTTATTTTGGGCTTATTATGAAACCTAGTGCTTTGGAAAAGACCATGATGCCTTGAGAAGTTCAAGGTAAAATCAGAAATGGTCGATCAGCAGCGGGATACATGGACCTGATCAACACGACAATGAACGTTCCACCGGGAACCTCAGGAACCTGAACATTCTGTCGGTCACCAGGAGTTATCATTGACTTGATGCCGCTTAATGATAATCTTTCTGATGAATGTTTGATTTGTTTAACATTACAATGTGCTTAATTCTGGACAAAGCCCTTGCAGCTGGGCTGACCTGGGTTCGCTCTGGATGGGTACCTTGGGGCTCTGGGAGAAAAACCACACCAAGCTAGAGATGACATGCAGATTTCCCACAAGGCTTTGGTCTGGCTCCACCGTCACGCTGCCCTATCTCACTATCGATTTTAACACGTCAATTTGTCACCGGAATTTCTTTCGTCTTGAGATGATGAATGTGTGCGAGTCCCACAGACAGTCATTAAAGTGAGATTTTCACGTGGACTCATTTCCACCTGACATCATTTATTCTTCAAAAGGAAGAGACACCTTTGGCTGTTCCGGGCATCTGATTGGACGCTGACTGTCATTAATCAATCATGCGGCTTGCGGTGTAATACTTGTGATACTGTTTGGAAGGTGTAATTGTAACCGCAGAAGCTTATTTTCCTGCCCTTTACAATGGCAAGCTTTTGCTAATGATGACAAATTGCCAATATTAAACAGCGGTGAAAGCAGGCTGACTCTTATGATAGCGTTGGTTTGGATTTGGGGACCGTCGTCGAGTTACTGAGAAGCCTCCTGTGCTTATCAGCTCGCCAGGGGCACGTCAGGTGGGCAGAGTGTTTCTATGGACGGTGGCATGCCCGGGGCCCGTCAGGTGGGCGAAGTGTTTCTGCGGGCGAAGAGGTGGCACGCCCGGGGCTCATCAGGTGGGCGGAGTGTTTCTGCGGGCGGCGAGGTGGCATGCCCAGGGCTCGTCAGGTGGGCGGAGTGTTTCTGCGGGCGGCGAGGTGGCATGCCCAGGGCTTGTCAGGTGGGCAGAGTGTTTCTACGAGCGGCGAGGTGGCATGCCCGGGGCTCGTCAGGTGGGCGGAGTGTTTCTGTGGGCGGCGAGGTGGCATGTCCGGGGCTCGTCAGGTGGGCGGAGTGTTTCTACAGGTGGCGAGGTGGCACGCCCGGGGCTCATCAGGTGGGTGGAGTGTTTCTGTGGCCGGCGAGGTGGCACTCCCAGGGCTTGTCAGGTGGGCGGAGTGTTTCTACGGGCGGCGAGGTGGCACGTATAATGTTACATACTGCTGTCGTTTTTGGGAACGCTTGCAAAATCAAATTCCGTGTGTAGTCATAATCTTCAAATCCAAAGAGTGAAATATGTCCCCTCTGGTCCTTCAGTGGGGCAGTTAAATGTCACGTTTGCATGAAATAGCGATTCCTGCATCTCTGCTGCCCTGTGGCACTGGTGTTTTATGTACTTGGTTTTGTGAGGCCGCTTTAATGAGCTCCTGTCGGCGGGTAATTACCGCGAAGCCCTTCTCCTGCTCCCGCACTGCTGACCTTTGCTCGTGGCCTTTGGTTGCTGTAATTGGCTATGGAGCCGAGCATGATCCCGGCACCGAGTCACCGGCCATAGGTACCTGTGCCGACTCCAACCATTTCGCCCCATCTGAAATGCCAGACAGGGTCACCATCACTTCTCCACTCCCTCATTAGCATCAGCACTAATGCATGTCACATGCCACATACTGGGGTCACATGCCACATACAGGAGTCACATGCCACATGCAGGGGTCACATGCAGTGGTCACATGCCGCATGCAGGGGTCACAGGCCACATACTGGAATCACATGCCGCATGCAAGGGCCACATGCCACATACTGGAATCACATGCCCCATGTAGGGGTCACATGCCGCATGCAGGGGTCACATGCCACATACTGGAGTCACATGCCACATGCAGGGGTCACACACAGGGATCGCATGCCACACGCCAGGTCACATGCAGGGGTCACATGCCACACGCAAGGTCACACACAGAGGTCACGCGCAGGGGTCACATGCCACACACAAGGTCACATGCAGGGGTCGCTTGTCACACGCAAGGTCACACGCAGAGGTCACACATGACACGCAGGGGTCACATTCCACGCGCAAGGTCACATGCAGAGGTCACACATCAAACGCAGGGGTTGCACGCCACACGCAAGGTTACATGCAGAGGTCACACATGACACGCAGGGATCGCACGCCACACGCAAGGTTACATGCAGAGGTCACACATGACACGCAGGGATCGCATGCCACACGCAAGGTTACATGCAGAGGTCACACATGACACGCAGGGGTCACATTCCACATGCAGGGTCACACACAGGGGTGATGTTTGATATCGTCTCACATGTTAAAACACATGTTTTTTTCTCTGTTGTAATATTTATAACTCATTGTTATTTTGATATCACTTATATCTGGTATTTGTATATTTTAATGTACAATACATGGAATGTGTACAATGCAATACTGAATAATGGTTTATGTCCAGTTATGTGTAAGGTATAAAAAATGTTTAATTTTGTACTGAATAGTTGATTCTCACAATTGTTGTGTATTAGTTTCAGCACAAGTTTTAATATACATGTTTTAATATCACCTAATGCAATAATATTCTCACGTAATTTATATTGCTATATCTTGTCATCTAAGACAATAAGATAAGCAGCCTTGTGCTTCTCAACCTGCAAGATGCAGCCGTTCTTCTAAGGTGCTTTTGTCCTTCAGGAAAGTGTGAAGTAAATATCACATGTGACTGGGATTGATTGGTTTTTGTTTTTATCAAATCATGAATGATGGCTGGATTGCACACCGGAGGCTGGATGTGGGAAATCGATCAGGCAGACCGAGGAAATGCTGTTTGTTACTCCACAATAGCTATCAAACAC
The DNA here is from genome assembly GCA_026777985.1 of Mormyrops attenuatus. Classification (NCBI taxonomy): domain Eukaryota; kingdom Metazoa; phylum Chordata; class Actinopteri; order Osteoglossiformes; family Mormyridae; genus Mormyrops; species Mormyrops attenuatus. Next base: position 141,313 of record JAODKC010000126.1, on the reverse strand, counting down.
TTCACCTCACATAACAGAAGTTCCAAATAAGAAGCCACATGTGTTCACTGTAACCTTCTAAACGCAGCCTACTCTTCCAGACATGATCCGCTCTAAATCCTATAAGGATTTATTTTATGCTGATGCATTTTCAGAAATTAATAACTATTTTATTCCATATAAACATTATAATGAGAAAAATGTTTGATAAATGACAAGGCATTGAAGAAAGGAGATTCTGTATGAAGCTGTTACATGCTTTAGGAAAAATTGAAAACATCTCTTTTCCAATCAAATATGCAGGTTTCTATGAATACAAAAGGCCAGTCTTGTATCAATTATGAAAGTTAATATTTCTTTTTTTCCCCCCTATAATATTGCGTGTGGTCATTGTACTTATAAAAACCTTTCATCCCCACTGGGATAGTTTTACTCGCCTTTCTGCAGAAGAGCTGCTTGCCTAGAGTCACTCAGACCTGGAGGCCGTCTGTTAAGTTTCAGATCGAAATCAAATATTGCACCCTGCGGCAAAATAGCTAACCATGGCCGCTGTTTTGGAAGTGCAGAGGATTAGCAGTATAAGAGAATAATGACAATGAAGGCTGAACAAAGGCAGATGAAATGTGATAAAAACAGATTTGTACTTATTTGGGAGGGTCAGTAATTAGCTTATCCAGTCCCATATTCTCAGAGCCATCTGTACAGATGCACTTCTATGATAAGTTTCATTTTGCTTTCTTGTCTGTTATCTTCTTTTAGGTTTCCACGTCAGACAAGGAGGGCTCTTCTTTTTTTAATGCTGTGGTGAACAGTTAAAGTCTGATCTTATCTGGTTTACTGGAGATGTTTAGAATCCAAGACTGTACTTGCCCTCAGTGCTGAGCTGCGCCCATTTGGGGGAGGGTGACCTCTACAACCTGCCCGGGGCAGTAATAGGATTAATAAACACTACATGAGGCCGGATTATAATCCAATTATGACAGTAATTGTTATTTCACGGCTATCCTTGGGAGTGTGTCACGTGTTCTGTACGGCTTTCACGGCTATCCTTGAGAGTGTGTCACGTGTTCTGTACGGCTTTCACGGCTATCCTTGGGAGTGTGTCACATGTTCCGTACCGCTGGTCAGCCGCGGGAGCTAACCTGTGTTTCTGCTCTCTTCCTCGTTTCCTTGGCTGTAGGTTCTGGGCTTAACGATGGGCAGTGGCATGAAGTCCGATTCCTGGCCAAGGAGAACTTTGCCCTGCTAACCATCGACGGGGACGAAGCCTCGGCCGTGAGGACCAACACCCCCATCCAGATCAAGACGGGGGGCACGTACTACTTTGGAGGTAGCCGGCACATCATCTCAATGTTCTGGCCCTCCTTTCAGGAGAATCCGGCCCTACACTGGCCCAGAGAGGACTGAAGCTCCTTCTGTTCATTGGCAATGCTGTCTATATCCGAAGGACACTGTACTGCACACAGCTACTGTAGCTACAGCTTGAAGCGGCTCTATGTTTCCTTAAAAAAAACTCAGAGCCAGAAGCCGGCGCTCAGTAAAACATGCGAGCTCGGAACATCTTTCTTTTTTTTCCCCCAAGTTGAATGTCAACACTTGTTGCGCGTGTTCTTAGCCGCGGTGTCTGCCGACGTGCCGGGCATCTCCGAGTAGCATCCGCCGGCTCTGATATTTACGCTGGAAGGAGAGGCTCCCAGCTCATCCCCCTCCTGTCTCTGGATCCCCATGAAGCACAGGCGATGTGAAGGCACAGGGGGGCGTTTATATGTTGGGGAAACTCTCAGTGGGAACTGGGCCAGGCTGCCAGCTACTGCCGAGGGAACAAAAGAAGAAAATACACATTTTAGTACTCATGAAAACAAAGTATGGTTATTCAGTACTAGTGTACACATAAGGGCCAACATATGCAATTTTAGATGGATGAAATTTCAGTGGAGGCCCCCCTCTGCTTTTTTCTCCACAGGCATTATTGAAATAGTCACTGGGGTCCTTCCCAGCACATGCACACCATGACAGTTTTTTTTTTTTTTTGAAGAAGCAGTTTTGTTTTCCTTTGATCACAGTGCCATATGGGGACAGAGAGGAAGGTAGCTAAGTTGTGCCGGCTGCATATGGCGGTCCTGGCCCTTGCTGGCTCCGGTCCGTCTGAGGCGTAGGTAACAGGAAGGGGCTCCGGAGTAAGCTCACACTAAGTGTCAAACACAATCTGCTCTGTCTTCCCCCGGACTCCAGTGCTCTGCATTACCGACCTGACTTCTGGGTAATTGTGAGAGATGGTGTGGCTGATAGGTTTATAAGACTCACCCATCTTTTAAAGGGCCAAATGAGAAGCGATGTGGCTCCCGTCATTCACGGCCCGCGGTCCAATTTACGGCGTGATGGGAAAGGGGTCCCTCATCTTGCTCTGTCCGTGACTGATCAGCTGTATCAAAGTGCTGTTATCAATCAGCTCCCTAAATGGAAGGCCTCATAGCGCAGCTCGCATGTGGCCTCGAGGTCAGGCCACTTTTTCTGAATGTGCCTAGCATAGGGTAGAGTAGCATTAGCTTAGCCTAGCATTGGGTAGAGCAGCATTAGCTTAGCCTAGCATAGGGTAGAGTAGCATTAGCTTAGCCCAGTGGTTTTCAATCCTGTTCCTGGCGCCCAACCTGCCAGAGTGTTTTCATTCCAACCCTAACTTAATCAGGCGTATATGGTCCTTAATAGGCTAAAGCTGGTTACAGACCGAACGCGGCATGCGCTGTGCGCACCCCATTCAAAAAAACAGCAGTGTCTGCTCAACGCACTGTGCTCACCGCGCTGCTTCTGTGCAAAGAGTAGGCGTGGTTTTCAAAACTCTCTCCTGTCATTTCGGCTCATGGTCAGTAGCGGCGAAGTATATTTTGCATGCAAAAAGATGGTACGCTTGTGTGATATAGCTCTGGGAACTCAATATAAGTTTTTCCACCATTTCGATTTCTGTGCCCGGTTCAGTGCTTTGTTTGTATTGATCGCGCGACAATGCATCACAGCGCGCAGCGGTCAAAGTTCAACAAAGTTCATGTTTGACCACAGTGCTCGCGCAAGCTGTCAGAGCGGCGCGCGGCACGGAGTGCAGCGTAGTGCGTGCCGCGTTCGGTCTGAAATCAGCTTTAGCCTATCAAGGATCATCTGAGCCTGATTGAGATTGAGTTGGAACGAACACATTCTGGCAGGTGGGGCGCCAGGAACAGGATTGAGAACCACTGGCTTAGCCTAACCTAGTGCATCATGGAGTAGCATAACCAAGCCTAGCCTAGTGTAGCGACCCAATGAGTGATCAAGGAAGTTGGGGCCTGGGGTCCTGGCAGCCCCAGTACTGCAGAAATGCATCCCTTTTTAAATCAGAAAACTCGCTTCATTCTCAGCTACATGTTTAACTGCAGCCAAGTCAGCAAGAGAAGTGATGTAAGAAGTCAAAGCAGTGAGCAGTTACGGCGATGACATCATGGCGTAACTCTTTCAATGACTTATTTCAAGTTGACATTCAGGACAGATCGAACTGTCATGTTATTGCCTAAAATCTGTAATTTATGATTTTATTCTTTAGTTCTGTATAAAGAAATGGAAAATGTACATCTGACATCAAATACCATAAATCCAGTGCCCCCAAACTGTTACAACAGTAATATCCTCTCTACTGTTAAAATGAGATTTATTTGGATATTGAAAATGCATAGCCAATTTGCATAAAACATTCTTATAAATCAAATGTGATTATTCAACATTTAAGGTTAGTAAAGGTTAGGCATGTGTCTGCGCTGAAGGAAAGTGATCTTTTTGAACATTAACCATTTTTAAAAATGCAGGGTGATCTGCTTGATAAAAAAGGTAAATCCTTGATATCGCATTAAGGTCTGTTTCTTCCCTCGCTGAGTCTCTGTCCGTTAGTTTCTGTGATGGTGTAAGGTAAGGAGGAGCTCTAAAGAAGAGGCACCTGTTGTTTTGCGAGTTCCTGCAATGGATGGACAGATGGCAGTAATATCCTCCGAGCGCCAGATCGGCATGACAGGACAGATAGATCCCTGACGGTCAGTCGTGACCCCAGCCATCATTTAATTATCATTAAAAACCGGCACTTTCCCATTTACCCGGTTAGCCTGTAATTGGCTGCTAAGTGTCTCACACAATACGCCATGTTTTTGCCCGGGTTTAAGAACCGGTGCCGGTAATTTGGGCATCACTATTAGCAGGCAGAGGTGTAGCGGCGCAGACGTGTGTTTGTGCGCGATAAGGACCACGTACTCGTGCCGGACGCTGTCACCAGGGGGCGTTGTGTCGCCCCTGTCCAGAGGTCTCCGATTAAGCTTGGCATTTCCTTCCAGAATTGAGGTCAGGCACGTTTTTGTGAGCGATATGTGTTTAATCTCCGTATGCCAGTCATATGAGGTGAGCCGTCCACGGGGGGGTTTAAGGCTTACATGTGGGCGATGGCTGCAGAATGCACGATGGGGTGGACAGCGGCACGGAACAGACACACTAATGATATCAGAATACGGCCTGCGGTGTGCCGCCACGCAGCCAACGCAACAAAGCTTAGCGAAACACAGGCTTCGCTACGCAGGCCATACGTGTGATTGACGTACAGAGAAAAGTATATGCCTCTGTGAGTGATAGGGCTTTCCCTGTTGTCTGCTGCCATCAATCTAGAGGGCTCCCCCAGACTCAAGGCAGAGCAGTGACCCTCAGTGTGCTCAGAGCACATTAATTCATCTGCAGTCCTGGCTGGATTTTTGAAGTGTGAGGTTGAATGTCCATCTTTTTTTGAGTAATTTCCACATCTTAGATTAGCTGTGAAGGAAAAAAACAAAGCTGTTTAAAATACTTGATCACCTTACTGATTCTTGTTAAAGGCAATTTAGTTTTAGCTAATAAGGTCACAGGGGAATGCTTTATGAATTACAGATCAGGCGAAGCATTTGTTATTCCCATACAGTTCGTCTTCCAGCTCGGAGACGTCTGTTTTGTAGGATCTAGGGAGCTTTCCGCATAAAACTGAGTTCTGAGAGTCAAGAGTCTCAGCGACACCCAGGCCCTTTGCAACAGTGGTAACTTCCAGTTAGTCTTGGAAGCCCAACCTGGCAACCCATAACTCTTGTTCAAATCCTCCCACTCTGGCACCCCCATTTATCCAGGGAGCCCCGTCCATTCTGCAAGCCCCGCCTGGCCACGCTTGACTTGTGCTCTGATGTGAGTGTGGATGGGCATGCCCCATGCTCGATGCCCCATGACCGATGCCCCATACCCAATGCTCCATGCCCAATGCCCCATGCCCCATGCTCGATGCCCCATGACCGATGCCCCATGCCCAATGCTCCATGCCCGATGCCCCATGACCGATGCCCCATGTTCGATGCCCCATGACCGATGCCCCATGCCCAATGCTCCATGCCCAATGCCCCATGCCCCATGCTCGATGCCCCATGACCGATGCCCCATGCTCGATGCCCCATGACCAAT
>JAODKC010000126.1:95114-106377 GCA_026777985.1 Mormyrops attenuatus | reverse complement strand
CCCCCCCCCCCCCCCCCCCCCCCCCCCCCCCCCCCCCCCCCCCCCCCCCCCGGGATCGCGGGCTGTTTGTTAGGAAGTCCGGGCAGGCCACGGCTGTTTGTTCAGTCTTTGTCGACGCAGGGTTTTTACAGACTGCCACTGCTGACAGCCGGCCGGCTCCCGCTGGCTTCGCACATACAGGATCACACTGTGCAAACACGCGTGTGTACACACTGTCCGACACGCGCGATGCGAGGGCTCCGGCGTGCACCATGCCATCGAGGGAGGAGGGGGGCTCCCGCCACCATCCACGCCCGTGGTGCCCTGCCAGGCTCAGTGTGACATTGTGACATTAGTCAGTATGACCAATGTGCTAATCTCCCCCGTGAGCTATACTGCCACCCAGAGGTATTAATGAAACGCAGAATCCATTGCCCTCACTCAGGTGGCCCTAAACCTGGACAGACCTGCAAGGCTTTGGACTTGACCTGGAGTCTGATGTAGCGCCCCCGCAAGACCACCTGCTGAACAGCACCACTTGGAACCACTTCCCCACTAACCACCACATTCCCTTATATATTAAGACTTTTCCTCATCTTTGTTTTGCTCTGTACCGAACATTCATATCCATATTTTCTTCCTACCATGACACTAATCCTATCATGACACTGATCATCTTGCCATGTTCTTCCTGTCATGACATAAGTCGTACTATAGGGTTAATCTGATCAACATGCGCGTCCTATTATAATGTTTTCCTACCATGACGTTGATACTATCACGACATTCATTCGTAAATGCTTTGAATCCACTGAGGGCCTTTTCGCCAGATCTTTTGCAAAGTGCTTTGCGGTCGCAGTGTCAGGTAGACCATCTTATAATAATCTTATAATCCCTAATGAATCCTACATAAGAGCCCAGTGTCGGGCAGCCAATGGGACCAGCAATGATGGACAGCACGGGGGCGGGGCTGGTGAATCAGGGCATCCAATAGGGTTGCAGCGAGGCTGCAGGGGGCTTTGGGTACAAAGACCTCCCAGCTGTGCTGCAGCTCTTAATACCAATGTTCCCATTTCACACATCATTTCAAAGCATGCCCCCCCTCCCTGCTAACACCCGCCCCTTCCCCTCCCCTCCTCACCACACGAGTGTCCCCCTATGGCGAGAGATCCTGTCGGTGAGCCCAAAGGATGCCTTTTGTGATTGCATTTTTGGGGGGGGACAACACCTCCCCTCCCTCCACCTCGTCTTAGTGAAGGATGAGGGGAGGAGCACAGGGGATGACCCCTTAATCACTTTTTAAGGGGTGAGTAAATTAGGTGAGAGGTAGACTGTGGCTACAGGCTGCTCCCTTCTGCAGGGGCTGGGATGAGCATCATAACATCATAACGTCATGACGTCATAACATCATGACATCATAACATCATGACATCATAATGTCATGACATCACCAGGCACACTGGTACCTGAGGACTCAACTGCTATGTACCAACCTTTCACCTGCATGAGTTTTACATTTTAATTTATTTAGCAGATTCTTTTATCCAAAGCAACAGGGGTCCAACGGTGAAATCACTCTGCCAGTCCTGGGATTTGAACCAGAGACCTTCCGATCACAGGCATAGTTTTATACATATATGTATTTGTGCATGTACAAGAAACTCTAATCTGTTCCTTAATGATGTAATAAACTAAGACTTTTACCACAATGCAAACAGAATCTGTAAAACACGTATTCCCATTTTCTACCTTAAGAACTCCCTTAGGAGCTGAAATTGAAAAATGAGGGGTGGGCCATTTTAACGTGCTGGCGGATAATGTGCCTGAACTCCGGGGAAATGTGAGTCCTTGTGCTTTTTAGGCGAATACCGGTAGCATTCCAGTTTAACTGGGGAGGGGATTACAAAATGCAGCCTTTTGTGAGAGAGGGGCCAGGGGCAGGTAGGGCGGGGGTAATTAGCATTTTAACTGCCTGGCCGGTGTACGGCGCGGAGCTGCTGACCACCGCTCTGAGCGCCTGTCCTCTTTATGAGCCTCTTCAGCGGCCGGCCCCGTGCCGGGACAGTGCGCCTGGTTACGGGGGTCTTATAAAGGTCCTCTTGTCCCACAATGGCTGGCATGGGAGCCACTCTTCAGGGTCCGGGTTGGTGAAGATGGGAGCCCTGGTGTAACATCCCAGAATGCCTCCCCCTTAGGAACAGCAACCGACTTGTTTACGGACAGGGTTGCCGGTGAGCCATCCCCACCGACTTCTGCCGTGCGCTCCCCAATGTGCTGGCCTATCATACCAAACTAGCCCCTGGGGGGTTTGAGTGGCCCAGTGGTTCCCCATGTAAACCTGCTTTTTAAACACTTACAGCTCTGGATTAAGCCTGTGCAAAATATACATTCAGTCTGGCTCTTCCCTGCTTCTCATCGATGAAGGGCTTCTTCCTTGCTTTACGGGTCTTCAGTCCTGCTTTTTGGAGCCTGTTATAAATTGTCCTTGCAGTTCACTTCACACCACTTAATGTTTTTGAAAGTCATTTGAGGTCATCCTCCAATTCATGAGGCACTACTGCATAAATTGACGGTCATCTCTGGCATTAGAATGTCACTTCCGCCCTCTACCTGACTGGTTTCTAGTTATTGACAGTGTCTCCTGCTTCACCTGCTTCTTGTGTACTGCTGTCTTAGAAACCTTGAGCCTGGAAGCAGCCTGCCTGGCAGTGTAACCTTCTGCCAGCAGAGCTAGGATTAAACCAGGATTAAAAAATGCAGACTTGTAAAAAAAATAGTCTTCTCTTAAATTTTCTCCAGAGCTGAATAATGCAAACCTCTTTTTTTCTGAATGCTTCCGTCACCCTAAACTATAAAAGCAAACCATCCATCATCATCTGAGTGTGGCACTTCAGACTTAATTTATTGCCTACAGTTAGCTGGATAATTACTACAGCACCTTTTACTGCCTGGGGAACATGTCATTAAGTGAGCCAGGTAGCATTAGCGGTCTCTCAGCACATCTCCATGGCTTTTGATAAACAAAACCTTGTTAAAGACAGGAAGTCAAGGTTGTAGGAGTGCCCGTGTGAGTGATACAGAGGCCAGATGCTTATATTGGGCGCATTACAGGGCCTAGATGTTAATATGGTTAGTCAGAGGGTCCCAAATGAGAACAGTGGCGCGGCCGGTGGCGTTGAAGGCAGCCTTGATTACCTGTCTGACAGGCGGCCAGAATTTCCTGCAATGAGGCTTCAAATCCCAGCGAGGGAGGGGCTACTATGAGCTCTCAATCATGGCATAATTTGCACCAATGAGAAGCCTCAGTACATAAACCATAGGGCGGGGTTTAAGCTGTCATCACACCCACCGATACAGACTTGGCTTCCTTGTTTTCTGGAAAGTAAGCTGGCAGGAAGCTCCTCTTCGTAATTACTGTTTTGTTTTAGGTTGCATATTGCAGTTGTAATCAGAGTATGTGATTTAGTGTGCCTGGGGGGGCGGGGTGGAGATGGTGGAGGTAGTTCTCATTTGTGGTACAGGATGGGATAAAAAGCACAGACAAAATGTTTGTTTTGGGAACACGCAGAACACTGGTCCAGCAGCGTTCTGCGGTGTGGTAATTCTGGTGTTTCAGACAGACTATCCCGCCCTGTCAGTAATGCCCTCCCACGCCCCCCGCCCCCCCCACATCCAAACACGCATAACTTCTGCAAGCTGCTGCCTGTGAGTCTCACTCGCTCGCTCACTCTCTCCGTGTACCTGGGCGTCGGGAAATGGGGCACTGTAGGAAAAGGCGGAGATGTGACCACCTCAGTGCATAGCTATGGATTTCACAAAGACCAGTTTTTTTTTACCTACAAGCCATCTTTCCTATGAGCAGCTGACATAGTGGCCTCAGCCTAGTTGCACTTTAACCCCCCCACCTTTAATAGGCAACACCTCACCATTGTAAATGACTCACTGTACGTACTGCACTGTTTTGTACATATTGTATTTACTAAAGCATTCCTTACTCTGACATGCACTCCTGCACTTTTTATACATTTATCAACAACACATCCACACTGTATATAACAACCGGATTGTATTTGCTCATTGTCTTATCGTTCCTTAGCTGTGTATGTGTCTGCTGTGTGTATGGAGCCAATGACAACCGGAGACAAATTCCCTGTGTGCGTGAACATACTTAGACAAATAAACCAAATTCTGATTCCGGAGATTTATCATTATGACTTTTCCTATCCCCCACCCAAATCATTCCTGTTTTGTTTATTAAAAACAACACAAAAGGAGCAGTGAGCTGTGTAGGCAAAAAAAAATGCATCTGAATTTTTAATGCCTGCAATGCAAGTTGACCGAGTTCCAGAAGGAGCAGAGGGTTGCACGTGAACCAAGGATTGGCTGAGCAACTTAAAACATTCAACACAAAATCCGAAAACAGGGAAAAACTCTGATGTCACCACGTGAAACACAATAGGTAATCTGTCCTACGTCAAGCCTAAATTAGCACTGAAATTCCTGAAGGATTTTTCCAGTTCCTGAGGGTTCTCTGGCCCCAGCTGAGGCTACGGCCCTACGTAGAAAGAGCGGCGGAAGACCTCGACACCGTACAGCTCGCTGGGCACGGTGGGGCTCTTTCCAGCACTGTGCTAACCTTCCCCCTTCCTCTGGAAGGGACACATGGGAGAGCTGTGTGCTTCTCTGGGCAGGTGCTTCCAAGCCAGCCTCCGTGTTCCTGTGTCTGTGAGCCTAAAGATGTTTGAGTTGTAGTTTCCGAAAGCCGGAGCCACGGAACCAAGAAGCTACCGTCCAACCGTTTGATGCTCCAAGCCATGAAGGATTTCCTTACTTTCTCAGGGATGTGGCCTTCAGATTTCATCCCGCTCCATGACCAATATCCACCAACGAGCATCTTTATATTGGCAGGACTTCATCAAAGATGCAAGAGACACTGCTCTGAAAAGCGGCAAATGTTATTTGACCTTTCCCTGTTCTCCAGAGACAGGCTGGCTTTTCCTTCACAAACATGAGGACTGAGTCACATGGGCGTGAAACGAATGACTATAGAAGTCATTTTATGCAGGAACTGCAATGTCCTCTGACACCGTTCTCCCTTCCTGTTTTATCCGGTGCCTCGCCCCGCTGTCTATCTTCAATCGATCCTGCAAGTCAGCCGACGGGTTCTGGGACTCCGGAACCCTCAAAAACCCCAGCCCAGCTATGTGGCTGACCAGGGTTCGTCATAGCACCAGCAAAAGCAAAACACATTTATCGGGTCATGTTGTTGGGTTGATGGTGTCCCCTCCAGCTGATGTAGCAGGCATCCTGTCATCCTGGGGAGAAAGCTGGACAGCACCCCAAGACGTGACAGGGTGCCTGTCCCAATGGAGGGGGGGGTTCCACACTAAAAGCCTGAGTCTAATTAAGCACAAAAGTGACACAATCTCCTGCAACAACCATTAGCAGCAGACTGAGTGGTTGTACGGAACAGGATACTGGCTTTTCAGTTACCAGAGCATAGCGCGCCATCTTTCCAGCAAGTCAGTTCACCACATTTCTGCCCTGGTCAGTGTGTCATGACTGTGATATGTCTGGACGCATATTCAGCTGTGATATGGCAGGCCAGGACAAGAAGAGACCTGATCACCCAACATCAGTATCCAACCTGAATGGCAGTGAATCCCACCAGCAGCGTTCCAACATCTCATGGGCCTTTTTGTCAGGACAGCAGAGGCTATTTCAGCACCAAAGGGTCGTCCATCTTCATATTAACTTCTCTGGGTTTGGAGTGAGATGCTGCAGCTAATCGCTAACAGTGATGAATGAAGGGCGAATGGCTTTATTCCCAGGTCAGAACTCCACTGTGTGTGATCCTTGTTCAGAGTTTTTCGGTGGAGAAAGTGTGATATCTACCACAGACGGAGCCCAGCATCGCTCCCTTTGAAGATGTCCTCCTCTCCAAGTCCCTGAGATCTCTTCTGTCACATTTGCTAGCCAGAACAACGGGATTCTGCATCACAAATCCTAATCATGTTAATTCCCTAATCCAGGAGCTACTGCTGCAGCTATGACGGGTAATAGCTCTAATTCATGCTGTTCTTCAAATGATGGAGTGAGGTTCACAACATCTAAGCATCTAACTTCTTCTGATCCTCCCTATGAAATAAAACGCAATTTCAAAGAGTAAAGACAGAGAAAGCCGCACAAAAATATTTTTTTTGGCCATTTCCCTGTTTTCTGTCTCCTTGGAAGCCAGAAGCTGCTTTGAGACAGAAACAGCCTGCAGAACAATGACTATCTACCCGGCATCTACTCACGGACAGCGGCACAGAGGACGGGAAAGGCTTTGTCTTACATCTTTCTTCCTTCTCATACTGCTCATTACTTGCATCCAAGATGAAAATAGATATTTGCTGCCTGCTAGTTGCTAATATTGATATATGCATTTTGAAGAGAATTCAAATTAGGGGCATGCAAACGTGTAAATAAGATCATTATTTTAGTTAGCAGAGAGATGGTTATTCCGGAAGTGTTACACCTGTAGTGTAATGTGCCAATTTTATCACATTAAAGTTTAATTCTTATCCTTATACCAGAGATACAGCAATTTAAAATTAATCATTTGCTTAACTTTGCACACTGTTTGCCAATAATGGGATCCCGTAGCCCCTAGCAACGGCTAAGAAAATGATCAAGACATTGGAGGGTCCACCTCTGATACAGGGGCCACTCTGATACGGGGGCCACTCTGATACGGGGGCCACTTTATCTAAGACATGCCAGGCAAGCCTTTATTCCGGTAAAACTGATGAAAACAGCCTTAATGCAAGGGGGGGACAAGACAATAACTTTTCCGAACTACCAGAATAACATCAACTTTAATTAATTATTTGATCCACCATTTTACAGAATTTAATGAATTATTTGATCTGGATGCAGAATCTGTTCTTTGTACTGTGACTCGTGGTACAGGTGCTCAGTGGATAGTATCGCTGTGTCACGCAAGCTTGGGGCTCGGAGTCCCGCCTCCACTCTGTGTGTGTAGTTTGCAGGGTCTTCCCATGTCACGTGGGTTTCCCCTGGGTCCTCCAGTCCCCCCCCCCCATCCCACTCAGCATCTTTAAATCTCCCATGGTGTGTGAGTTGCTGTGTAAGTGTGTGCCTTGTGATGGACTGAGATCCTGTCCAGGGAGTGCATGAGCTCTGAGCCGCCTGGGACCAGCTCAGGCTCCTCCTGATGGAGAGAATGGATGGATGGGTGGATGGATGGATGGATGATGGATGGATGATGGATGGATGATGAATGGATGGATGGATCAAAGCATAACAAGCAGTCAGAGCAGGGAGTATGTTTCTAAGATGAAAATAATGCTTCCTTTCTTTTCAGTGATATTATCAGAATAGACACACGTTCGAAAATTTCTGCAGAAAAAGTTCTGAAACGATTTCACAAGCTGGTCGCCTTATTAACCTAATTGATTAATCTGGAAAAATAGCTGCACACAGGGACCAGGGTGGGAATAAAACATCTCATGACTTGTTTAAACGTCTCGCATTATAAATTAGCTTATTGCATCAGCGTCTGTCGTCATGCACACCTTAATAAAGGATGTGTACAAAGTTATCTAATTATACTCTGTTTACAGGCCTCGTTTTAATTTAATTCTGATTAAAAATTGGAGAAATTGTCCACATGGGGGCATTGAAGGTCTTAAAAGATCACATAGATGCCGGAATGGAGCTCTTACAGGTTTTAATGGCTACAACTACAATGACATTTACATTCATCTTCACACCCATTTTGGAGCCTTATATATGTTTTGTTTTCAGATACACAGGTAATTTGTTTAGGTCCGGTCAGCGCGTTGCCACACCCACCACACAGCGAAACTCCTCGGGATCCCGGCCGCCGATCCCCCAGGCAGATACACGGTCCAGTCCCACCCTCCGGAAATGGCCAACCATCTGCCGCAGCCAGGTGTTACGTGGGCGTCCCCTCGGTCTGGTCCAGCCACTGCGAGCCGGATCACCCTCAGGGAAACGCATCACATGGCCGTAGTGCCGTAACTGACGCTCCCTCACAATGCAGGTAATGTGCTTCATTCGGGACTCCCTGAGCAACCGCTCATTCCACACAAAGTCAAACCAGCGATATCCTAGGACCGTAGTTTTTTTTTGTTTTTAATAACCACACTTATGTTGATAAGTTAATCTAAACAGCAACTAAATTCATCCACTGTACCGTTTGGCCATTAACCATGATTAATGAATTCAGCTTAATGCCACTTTTCTCATTACTTTCTCATAACTCTCAAGAGTTTCTGCTGCTGTTATAATAAATTAAGTAGGACAGCAAAATACATAACAACGATATCATGTAATAACTGGGTGGTACAAAACTCACATTTTATTGTAAAAGACCACAATAAAAATCATTACATCTCAGAATACAGGCAGTGTAGTTTAGTGTAGTAAAATACAGTTTAGTGTAACAATGTGCTCAGATTAACAATAACGTCGTCATTAATGGAAATGTGTCAACAGTCACTAGTGTTTTTTCAGTCATTTTCACTTTTGGATAATGAGTTGGGTTATAATACCTCATTAGTGACATATTTTTTGATAGCAAACATACATCAACGCTACAGTAAGTTATAATTCTGGTCTAACTCACCCTGAAACAGGTGGCCAGTGTGAAACGTGGCCCCCCCGGGGATGAGTGTCCAGGGCCCGCCCCTCTGCAAAGCCCCAATGACCTCTGACCCCTGGTGCCCCCACTGACCTGATTCAGCTTCCTTCCAGCTTCTCTGCGGAAGCCCAATAATGTCAAGCGTGGTCTCTTCAGAGACGAGCTGCAGGCATGAGGTCTGCAAGAGGACAAAATGCAAAACTGAAAGGACAGTGCAAAATGCAGGGTATTAATCAGTGTCCATGTCCATGAATCGCAGATGCACGCATGATCCATACTCAACTACCACACATAGTCACTGTCTCGCAGTTACCGCTAGATCTTAACTATAATTACCTGATACCGAGTAAAAATATAACAGAGTTCGTCCATGAATAATAATCACTACGTCTAAAGTATTTCTTGCACACAAACATAAATTACAGTCTTATCAAAGTATTTCTACGCGGATGTTACAGTGTGAGAAATCTGTGCATCTCTTGAATTACCAGCTGGCTTCTGATTTCTGAAAGCGATACGCATCGTTTCGGACGGAGCAGAACATCATGATGTCATCCGTAATAAAACGATGGCATGCTGACCAAAACTAAATGCTTATTCAGACCTGTGGCTAAAAGCAGTAAAGGTTTGACGCATCGCGTATGTCAAACTGTCGTGCCATTAGCTTCTGGCTAATATCTTCTTTGACCTGTGCTGCAGGGCAGGGAGAACAAAGCCTTTGTTCGGGTAGCAGATCAGGTGGTAATTGAAGTGTATCCTGCCAGAGTCCGGCTTGGGAGAAGTGGCCCTGGTGAGATTTGAATTAGAGTGCATCACTCTGATGATTGTCGTGACTTGAGGGATGAAGGACTCGAGGGGAGGCGTTGTGGTGAAGCAAAAGGGGGTTAATGAAATAAATGAACAGATCGCGTGGGATCACCAACGGGAGGAGTGGCAACCAGGAAGGGCACAGCCAACAGGAAGGTTCATCGTCAATGACTGGATTGGGGAACACAGGAAAGCATGTATGTATGGGACTAAGAAGGGAGCTAACAAGAGGCAGCTGGGATTGATTTCCAGGAAGGAGAGGCGAGATGAGTGGGATACGTGTGACTTGTTAGGGCCATGACGGAGAGAACACAGGCAGGGACATGACAAAGATGAGAACAACAGTGTAAAGCAGAAGATTCATTTGGAAATACTGAGGTGTTTACCGACACGTCATCAAGGATGTGGAGCAGCAGTTCAAATTGACTGCATAATCAGTACAGAAGTGACACAAATGGCTTCCTTCTCCTTGTATTTTTCATCTCACATTATCGTCTCACACTATTTCTTGTTTTTGTTACATGATATGACAGCTTTTGCAGCGGAAAATTCACACCAGCAGGTTGCCAGTTTGAATCCCATCTTTCCTCTGTGTGTGTGGAGTCTGTACGCAGTCCATCTGCATCCCAAGGACGTGCAGTTAGGCTAATGTGTCTCTAAATTTCCCCGTGTGCTGTGCGTATTTTAAACATGCAAAACAGGAAACACACCACTTATCTCTCCCGTAATGACGCATCTTGAATTAAACTGTCATTTTTTCCCTTTCATAATTTAAATGTTCTTGGTAATTTCAGGGAAATTTGACCGTTCCATGCAAAGCAGGGCGGCAATCAAGAACAAAGATAGCATAATGAGCAGGATGAAGGCTGTTCACAGCATTACTGTTAGATCATTAAAGGCTGGAACATCTCGGCCGGCCTGAATGAGGGCTGTAGGAGATGAGTGAAACCTGGCACAGTTCTCAGCGCAAGGA
Organism: Mormyrops attenuatus; assembly: GCA_026777985.1. NCBI lineage: Eukaryota > Metazoa > Chordata > Actinopteri > Osteoglossiformes > Mormyridae > Mormyrops > Mormyrops attenuatus. The sequence continues at coordinate 95,947 of JAODKC010000126.1, read as the reverse complement.
GATCAATTCAGTTCAGTTCAATTCAATTTAATTTGCATAGCACATTTTCCCAACACAACACGGTTTACATTATCCTGCCCAATCGCGTACGGCAGCGGTACCCCGCGGTGACGGACTGACATTCCATCCCATCCCACTGTCTGTCTACGTTCACAGCTACGGTCTGCCTTTAACATCTGGTGGTGGATGTTCTAGCAATTTTTCTGTGTGATTTTGTAGTCAGGGCGTTTTCTGCCGTGCCTGAGAAGCCAGTTTTGGAGTTACAGCTAGTTTAAAGTTACACTGTAACGTTTCAATTAAAGTTTAATTAACTAAATTAAAGGTCATACTTTATGAGGCTTCAGATAATTGGGAACTGACCATCTTTTATATTCTAAATGAACAGGTCAGATGATGCCATAAAACTCATTCAGCTGTTTAAAATGTCATGTCCAGTCCTCCGCAGCTCTGCTCCTCAGGCAGCAGGCGATGTGGACAGTCACAGGTCACACTGCTGTGCCTCGGAGACACATGCTTTGTATATAAACATGGAGGGGACACCCTGGACGGGATGCCAGTCCATCACAGAACAGCAGGCAGGGGACACGCTGGACGGGATGCCAGTCCATCACAGGACAGCAGGCAGGGGACACCCTGGACGGGATGCCAGTCCATCACAGGACACCAGGCAGGGGACACGCTGGACGGGATGCCAGTCCATCACAGGACAGCAGGCAGGGGACACCCTGGACGGGATGCCAGTCCATCACAGGACACCAGGCAGGGGACACGCTGGACGGGATGCCAGTCCATCACAGGACAGCAGGCAGGGGACACCCTGGACGGGATGCCAG
>JAODKC010000126.1:73787-91566 GCA_026777985.1 Mormyrops attenuatus | reverse complement strand
TTGCTTCCCCACACTGGCGAGAGTAGGACATGGAAGCATCAACATACACACCGAGGTCTTTCTCATAATCAGCTACCCTATTTCCGTGGCACCCATAAAATATCTGTACTTTATATTTCTGCTCCCTGCATGGATCACCTTACATTTATCTAAGTTAAATTTCATTTGCCAGGTATCAGCCCAGTCGCTAATTAAGTCAAGATCCCGTTGCAGCGTCTCTGCTGCTAGATCAGTATCGGCTACACCACCCACCTTGGTGTCGTCTGCAAATTTAACCAGTTTACTTTATGTATTGGTGTCTATCATTTATGTAAATTAGGAACAATAATGGTCCTAAAATTGAACCGTGCGGGACCCCACTATGAACGCAGGCCCACTGTGACATTGTGCCTCTAATAACTACTTGCTGCTTCCTGTCTGTTAACCAGACAGGTTATATATAAATGTGTGTGTGTGTGTGTGTGTGTGTGTGTGTGTGTGTGTGTGTGTATGTATCTATGTTTGGTGGAAAATTATTACAGTGGGAAACTACGTAATCTCTTGACTAAGACTAAAGCAACTGAGAAATGTGCCAAATGATGACAATTGTACAAAACCATTTGCATGTACGTAGTAAAGTAAAAATTTGTAAATTTGTGTGAAGCAATAAGAAATGATGTTCTGCTGTGCAGAAGTGACATTATGGTGCGGGGATTAAACTTGCTGTTTTGCAAATGGTAATTTGTCATTTGAGAAATGTGTTGTAAGCATAAGCATAGCACTCCATTCTAACATATGGGCGGGGGGATGGCACTAAGAACTTACGCGTCTCCATAGTCGCACACAAATATTGCAAATTGTGGATTTCCTGAGCAGACATGGACAGCACAACCAACCTTGTAACTCTTTGCCCACACGACCTGGGGATCAGAAATGTGTTAGAACTGGCTCCATGTTTTTCAGTGAGTTGTACATTAAATCACATTCTTTAAATGGAAATGTTTCAAATCAGGCCCACCAGACATCCCCTATAAGACCCTCAGCTATTCTATAGCCCTGCTTATGTTTCATACAAGGCTTGATTATTAGTTAAACTGGAAGCTCCAATGGGGAAATGTTACCATCAGGAGGCTTACCTGAGTGTAATGGCCACAGACGGCAGCACATTTCCCCGACCCGTACGTGTAGTGTCGCACCTCATCAACCCACAGCTGTACAGCTTCCTCCACATTGAATATGGAGATTGGCCATCCCTGCCAGATATTTTCACCTACTGCTCTGAATGAACGGTGCAGCAAGTATGGATTTTGCAGTGAGGGATTATGGTCGAAGATACATTTACTTGCCCAGTCTTTAGCAACTTTGGCTAAAGTCTCATCCCAAGTCTGCAGGAAAAGAAAACGTGAAAATTGGAGCTGAGCTACAGATGGTAAAGATGGGGCACAAATGCGGTTTATTTATTGTTTCTTCATTACATTAAAAGTCTTAAGGGCAAGAAAACAATTACAACTAGTGTTACAATCAAAGCAAAAGTTATTGCAGCAATTATCGCAAAGTACGCAAAGGAAATTGTAAATTTCATATTGCTCCGTGCAACAAGAAACACCATTTTAAATAGACACATCTTTCTTAATGCCTCACCATGTACATCATGTCGCTCGCAGGGGGGCTCACTCTGGAGCGATGCTTATTGTGAGCGCTGACACACATGTCGATGAAGGTTTCATTGGTGATATCGATTAATGGTTGCGAATTCGCCCTAGATGTTGTTATGATGACTGTACAAATTGCCAGGTACAGCGACTGGACCGCCATTGCTACAACGACGGTTCTAAACTTCTGACATCTGAACAACGATCTTCTTCCTGCATCGACTGATTTTAGGAACCGCCGCTACAGTTTCAGCTGACGTTCGTGAAACAGGAAGAAAGGGGGTGTGATATTCACCCAACGGATGAGGTTCTAAAGTCATCTAAGTTTCATTTGTCCTGCCTTAATGTAATTTAATTTAATTCAATGTAATTTAATTTAACGTTTGCTTAAATTATTCACCATGCTATTCCTACTTTATAACTAATGTTAAGATCGGTGCAATGGCATCACATTACCAAAACTGGAAAAGTGTTTATGGCCTGCAATGGACTGGCAGTCCACGGCTGACCATTTCCTTTTGCCCTGGGCTACGTTCGCCGGGACAGGATTGTTCAGGATTATAGGTTGGATAACAGGCGTATTTCCCCGGCGTGCTGGAGGTGCCCCCTGTTGGTCAGATGAAAATGCTATTTAAATATATTCAATAAAATGAAATCGCATTGTAGTCATATCAATGTGTAATAATTGATTGCATATGTGCGTCTCTGGTTTCCCCCCACGGTCCAAAAACATGCTGAGGTTAATTAGAGTTACCAAATTGCCCGTAGGTGTGCATGTGTGAGTGAATGGTGTGTGAGTGTGTACCTCGAAGGGTTGGCGCCCGATCCTGGGTTGTTCCCTGCCTTGCGCCCTTAGCTGCCGGGATAGGCTCCGGACCCCCTGCAACTCTGAATAGGAGAAGCGGTTTTGGAAAATGGATGGATGGCTTAATGTAAAAATGTGTATGTGTGCGAATTAGGTCTATATTACAATGTGATGATAACCTGAAAACCCTGTTATTTTTGACCTTGTGGGGATCATTTTTCAGGTCCCCACAAAGATCTGTGAATGTAATCAAAAAACTAAACATGACATCTAAAGTATCTTTAGTTTTACTGCTTATGGTTAAGGTTAGGGCTGGGTAGGGGTTAAGGTCGTCGTGTAGGGGTTAGCGTTTTCCCCATAGAAATGAATGGAGAGTCTTCCCAAAGATATAATTGTGTGTGTGTGTTTGAGTAGTAAATTGGTCATTATAATAAATATTCACCACAGTCGCCTGTGGGATGGAGGATGGTTGAATAGGAAGGAAAAGCGGCAACTTATTGTGACAGAATTTAATATGACAAACAGCCACTAGATGGCAGCATTGGCTAACTTCTTTATCCTGGGTGACTGATTATACTGAATGTGTTTGTCGTGACTGAAAAAGAGACTCAGAAGGCGAGAAACTGCTTTAATATTTAGCATGGATTTTTTTTTCTAGGGGAAATGCAATAAGGAAGCATTTCCACGAGTAAATGATTTTGCCAGCATCCGGCCCATCGCACTAACAGTGGGAATCAAAGAGAGCTGAGCCCTGTCTGGTGCTGATTCCGATTTCTGTCAAGGATGCAGGTTTGACCAGCAAAAGCCTCACTGCCGACACATGACTTCTGCGCTCATGATGACACGTTTCAGTATTTCTGCTGCACTCCGAGGGCCTTTTCCTCATTCTACACAGCCATAAACTTGGAGTTTTTTTTTTTTTTTCCAGGACACTGGATCTGTTCTTTGTTAGCTTATAGTATTTTGCTTCTTATTTATAGATGCTGCCCTCTTTTCATCTACTCTGCTGCGGATGGTTCCCGACGCAGACCTGTTCTTGGACTTTCTGCAGAGCAGATTAGTCTGGATGTTTGGAAGCGCTGAGTATTTAGTGGCCCTGGCTGAGGAGTGAGTACAGTGTTAAAAGGTACCACAGTTTCTTTATAAGCCAGTGTCCCACTGCTAAACTGGCACAAGCCAGTGCCAACAGGACTTTAAGCATCAACCAAGCTCCCTCATGACAAACGTGTCAAGCATCATATAATGGTGTAAAGGTTCATAGAGTAATTTGAGCATCCGCTTTGGTAAATCTTCATTTTAAATACATGTTTTAATTAAGAAAAAAAATACATTTAGTTATGATGATTAAAACTGCACAGTGGAACTGGTCAACTTCCTGGTGCAGCGATTAGTAGTGTAGCAGCAGGAGGAATGTCATTTCACTTTAATACATACTTGGACGTTGAGAAAGCTGTACTTGGCTTGATAATGATTATGTATGGTGGGTTGCACATCCCCACGCTTGTGTAGGTTCCCTCCAGTACTCAAATCTACAATAGAGCATGTATGAATTTATGTCTCACAGAAACAATAGAGAATTCCTGCTCATTGATTGCAACTAGTTTTTGTCCTGTTTAACTCATGAATGACTTAATTAGCATAATTATGGTAATAAGGCATATGGGTGACAATACTGTCCCTGTGGTTTGGATTTCCCCGTTCAATGGACCCAGGGAATCTGCTTGACTTAATGGGGTTGTCCAGAAATAATTCTGGCACCTTTGCTCCAAATCATTGCCTGGTTGCAGGCTTTAAGAAGCTTTTCCCCTTCCTACTTTAAGGAAGTGTTGGCAGCGTAATAAAAATGCAAATTATTTTAATTAAAGAATGAAAATAGATAGAAATTCTGGCTGCTAGAAAGATTTAAAAGAATACGACGACAAAAAATTTTCACCTAGCCAAAGCATGAAAGAATGCACGTAAGCAACGTTAAAATATTCATACAGTTTAACATGAATAGAAAAAATGGTACATTTTTAAGTTGCCATCTAGTCGAAAAATGAGATTTTTACCTGGTATTTTAATGAACTAAATGTTCCCTTAGTTAAAAGTGTGTGACGCTGAAGGTTTCTCTGTAAACTGTGATTGCTTGCAAGGGCTGAATTATCAGCATAGTACTTTTGCAAAATGTTTGCAGGTTCCAGTTCCAGCCGTATGCGTGTCTGCAGATGGAACACTCTAGCGGGGCTTGTGTGGGTTTCCTGTCACATGCCTTTAACGTGTCACACATTAAAGGCATGTGGACCGAGCTTCCCGACTCCAGTATCATTCCAGTCCTGAACTGGGTTTCAGGGTCTGGAAAAGTAAATAAAAGTTTCTGCCCAATTGCTTATATTTATGAGTAACAGTCTAGTTGGAACATTTATATATTTTAAAGTACTAATTGAGTATTGGAATTGGTGGAGCGGTTTCTACAGTATTTATATTGCATTTCAGTGTTTTTTTTAAATTAGTGCTTGAGTTGTGTTTCAGGGTGACCTAGGAACCGCTGATCACAATGCGGCATGAAGTGCAAAGTCGGTAATGAAGACGGATCATAAAAGAGGCAGCTGGTGACAAAGGGGGATAAAGAGAAGAAAACTTTATGTGAGGCCAGCAAGGTTACCTAAGAGAGGAAATGGGGCAAAGCATAAAGATCGACTGAATGGGAAGCATCTTGCAGCGAGAGTGCCAGACACTATACCATCATCATCTTTGCCTTGAAAAAAGCAGCATTTAACATCATAATAATAGTGAAGTCTAACATGGTAGTTCAGTAATAGTTTTTTTTTCTTTTTTTTAACCACTAACTCCAATATTTAAGCAATGACTTCAACAGAATGTAGTAACTTACTGTTTACCTGTTTAAATGGTTTATTGAAGGACTTTTTAAAAATAGGACGATGGAATTTTATTTTCATGTTTTCTCGATTACAGCCTTACCAGGACAGTAGGAGTTTGGGTGGGTAATTCTGCTCCATCAAAACTTGTCAATTTTCTTCTTCTTTATTTTTTATTTTTTTATTCTTTCCAGCTACACCTCCACAAACCAGAGATCCACTGTAAGCTCCAGATTATCTACTGGATTACTGTCACCCTATCTGGTTAAAATGGTAATTATGGATCAATAATGTTCATGCTCTTTTTCTCACAGGGCCATTATATTTCATGCCGAACATTTAAAAAGGTGCAAAGTGTCATTCTTCTGGGTTTTAAAGTTCAACTCGTATGACGAATCGAGTGAATTCATCGGCTGGCGAACGTGATCATGAGGTTGAGATGTTAAGATGCTGATGTTTGGGGCACCTCAAGCACGCTGTGCAAATCCGCCACGCGCTGGAGACCTGGCCTCGTTGACGTAGACACGTGAGAGTGCTAAGCGATCCGGGTGTAAAGCTTCTGGTTGAGCTGGTGGAGATGCAGCACCAGCAGCCAGACTACAGAAAGCCAGGTGGAAAAACGTGAGGAACATGGCAGGGAGATGTTTAGCTGCACATCTGTGTCCTAGCTGGCCCTTGCCCGTCCACGCGGCTTGTCATCCTCTCTTCTGAAAGCTAAAACAAGGGAAAAACACTTACTGGGAACAATTTTGTCTTACAGCTGCATTCTATGTTCAGATGGTTTTATTGCAGGATCGTATAATTACTTGGGATAAGCTGTCTTAACTGATAAATTAACACATTAAACGTACTGTCTGATTAGGAGAGTCCCATTTTTTGTGGGCAGTGACCCTTCATACAGAGTCAAATGCACAGTCATTAAACCCAGCTACTGAGGAAAGCTGCTCTCCTTCTCTGATAGTGTTACCTCAGCCCTGAAAATAAACACTGGCTCGTTAGCACAAGTAGGAACCGTGTTAAGGAAATGTATAAATTACGGGTATATTAGATTTTTTTTCCACGCAAGTTAGAATTTAAAGTATTCGTTCCAACCAAAGTTGAGCAAATCGATGTATGTGCGCCTGTTCTTATACGTTCATATACAAGCTAAAACCAGGGGCAGTCGCACTGTGGAGCAACACAGAAAGTACAGGTAGGAACCACAAGCCGCAACGCTGGCCCCGTGTGGCCAGATCAATGCTGTCATAGATTTTTCCAAAGTGGGCTGTTCTAAAGTTGCAATGAAAGGAGCTGAGATCAAAAAGAATCGCGTTACTTGAAAGGGACACATCTTGACCCGTTATTTAGATAATCGTTAGGTTCTGCATAGCCTTCGCATTAGTTTCACGTTTAATCTTAATAGAGGAGCATGGCTGCTCAGCAGTTGGTTGCTCCGCCCGTTTCCTTGTCTACGCCCTGTGATTGACTGCATGTTCTCTTGCTTTATGCTTTATGAAGCCTGGGTTAAGCGCCAGTCTTTCCATAACCATGTACTATAAATGCAGGTAGAAGATGGATGGATGTATTCGTAATGTCTCACGCTTCGACATTATTAATATCCTAACTTGAAAGTAAAACCAGCGGAATCAGACGGTGAAAAGTAATTGTTTTGCTCGGAGAGTTTAACTTGGTCGGTTGTAGAGCTACAAGCAAGGATGTCTTATGGAGGCAGAAAACGATAGATCGGGGGTAAAATTAGACTGGGTGAATGGGAAATAGACGCATGAAAAAAGGCTTTAGTGGGTGCCAAGTGTTCGATTTTAGCAAGATATTTCCCAGCATCGAGACGGACTCATACTGACAATTCTAACGTAACCTCAGGGTAATATCCAGCGGCTTCCAAAATGGACACTCCGTGGTTTGAGGATCAGACATCAAATCTGTCAAACTGATTTGCACGTATGCGCTAGCCTAATTATGTCATCCAACCCCAAGGCTAATAACATTATATAGTTTTCATATATTTGACGTCAGAAGGAGCTTGTTGAAATTCTGAGATGTTTGTAATCTTCCAATTTATGCAAAACAGTAGCAAGAATTCGCAGTCTATATAGCCCATTGCCCATGGATTTTCTATAAAATGTTTCGAGGGCACATAATATTCACGATTAAGTGTTATCAGTAATTAGATTTGTCAGTGAATCTGAAACAGAACCTTAACAGTGTGTTCATAAAGGCATCAGCCGACGCACCGGGAATATTACATTCCTGGTCGCACCGCAGACAAAAACAACAATCTTTACAGCCGTACTCATAAGTTGTATGACGTCGATTTGATAAATTTTGCGATAAATAACACATTTACCTTTTTTTGTTTTCACCATCTGCAGACTTGTAATCATTATGATTATAGGGAATGACTACAACTTTGCTCTTTAAACGCACCTGCTACTGGAACTATAAAACAGACTAAAATGCAGTGACGGTTCGCCTTCCAGGCAGGTATTTGCGGCAGCACTCATCTAAAATTTAGCCTAGCCTCACTGTGTTATTTTTACTGCCTGTTTACTTTTATGTCTCTTGAGATCTTAAGAAGACCCTTCACTGCCTATGCATCCAGCTTTTTTTTAATCGAAAAACGTGCTTTTTGTTGGGAATCGGTGAACCGCAGCATAGTATGAAACCATAAGTGTGCCAGACGCGCATCAGCTGAGTAATGCGCAGGTTTCCGACTCATATCGCACCACATTTCCCCGTGACCACCTGGCGTTGAGACATCTAATGCCCTCAGTATTTACCTCTGTCCTCACGCGTTGCTCAGCCCTTCAGATTGACTGAAATAAGCCTGTTCAGGGCAGACGGCAAACAAACCACGTCCCGTCGGGTAGTATCCTACTTATGCGTAACGCCAGGAAAACTTATCTATTTATCCACTACTACTACGCGATTCAAATTCCCGTTCGCATCTTTAGGATATAGGCTACCTGGTGAGCTAGGGTGGATTTGTCTGATGTTTTTCAATACATTTTGTTCGGCGTGGGTTAATAAACCAGCCGGATATCGGTATTATAAGATGAAATACCCTCCATTTTACGAAGTCGCGAAAATGCGTAAAGCCAGAACGTCTCAGGGAAGCCCCGATTATGGAATTACACGTTATAATAATGGCTTAATTATGAGGTTTAAAACAGAGTTCCGTGTCCGTGCCGTGTGTGTCCCTGTAGTTAACCATAGGAGCTGAACGGGAATTATTTGGTGCTGAAAGAACAGCTCCGCCAAGATCCTTCGAGACGGAACTGGTTGTCTGCCCAAATGCCAACAAGACAGACGTATTGGAATGTAAAAAGGGTGGCTTCAAATCTGAAAAATGAATCCAAGAAATGTAAAATGCAAAGAAAAACCTGGCTTTTAGATTCACGTTTTATTTGGTGCCTTGCCTGTTGCGAACGTGCTAGACGCGTAATTGAATGCATTGCACTGGGGCAGAAAATAAAAACTTGAAATATAAAATTTAAAAATAAACAATGTGTAGAAAGAATTCTGTTGCGAATATTACGAAGCACCAGAATCAACAGCGCAAACCGGTAAGTAATTTAGGGATTTTTCCTTGACGTCGTAAATAATAAACAAGTAAATAATAATAATAATAATAATAAAAAAAACTGTCGAATAAGGAAAGCGTTTAAATTAAGATAGTATTTTGATATCTGGGGTGGGTAAAATAAGACGGGGTAAACAGATCAAGTTGGCAGATGAATAATCAGAAGGACTATTTGTGTTATTCAATTCGACTTCACCTGCCAGAATGGGAAACAGGAACCACAGAGACGGTGCTCATAAAGGCTAACAGCAACTGCACGCACGTCAATAGCTACTGCCTGATACCACTTGCACAAGGGCAAATCGAAGGAGGTCCGACTAGCGGCAAGCGATTTCTGTTATGAAATTACAGAGCCGTATGCAATCGCATTAAAAAAAACAAACCTGATGCATGCAGGACATTTAGAAGGGACACCTTCGTTGGTTTCTTGGGCAGATAATCTTTCCTGGCTACTCTAGGTGGGCATTCTGATGTTAGTTGGAAAACAAAATATTCGGTACTTTTAAAAAATCTTAATCGAGTCATGTCTTATCCAGAGCGATGGGCAAGATCGACGATAATGAGAGGATAATCCTCAACGTGGGGGGAACCCGGCACGAGACGTACCGGAACACGCTGAGGACGCTGCCCGGCACGCGCCTCGCCCTGCTCGCCTGCGGCTCCGACGGGGAGTCCGCGCCCGCGCGCCTGCAACAAGTATCCGGCTTCATTGAGTTTAACCGGAAAAGCAACGAGTACTTCTTCGACCGGCACCCCGGGGTTTTCGCCTACGTGCTCAACTACTACAGGACGGGGAAGCTCCACTGCCCGGCCGACGTCTGCGGTCCCCTTTTCGAGGAAGAACTATCCTTCTGGGGTATAGATGAGACCGACGTGGAGCCGTGCTGCTGGATGACCTACCGGCAGCACAGGGACGCCGAGGAGGCGCTCGACGTCTTTGATATTAACGTGGAGAACTGCGACGGAGAAGATGATGAGCTGGGCATCGAGGACGTTCAGACGGCCGAAGGCAGTTTGGGTCGCTGGAAAAAGTGGCAGCCGGTGATTTGGAATTTGTTTGAAGATCCTTATTCTTCCAGGGCTGCGAGGGTAAGGAGCCGCACCACAGTGTTCCTGGGGCTGCCCGCACACACGCGGTCGGCTCACAAGTTTTTGCATCCCGCATTATAAAAAAACTGCATTTGTAAAAACCATACGTATAAATAACAAACATTCAGTGCACCAATGAATCAGTGACATTCATTATTTAGTACGAACCGAAGAGCGTGCACTGAGGTACACGTGTGTAAAATGCGTTGGAAGGAACTGACAACCACGGTCTGTACCTCGTATAGGTTTTTAAACACCAGTCGCGCAGTTTATGATTTACCCAACGAGTGTGTGATCGTTACCCTCAGTGACCTGCCACCACAACGTGTCCTTAGTTTGCTTTAAGTTGTCCGGATACAGCTGTGTGTCACTCATAGTGTCGCCGAGGGGAAAACAATCGTGTATTTTCCAGTGGCACGACAGTACGCCCGCAAACGTGCGACAATCAATGGATGATTTCCAGATCCTGAATCTGAGACATCAATGTTTCTATAAATAGAGGCTTACAGAAACTCAAACGGAGGTTGTTATGGAAACCGGTATCTGGGAGAGTTCGGGGGGGGGGGGGGTTCTAATAGAAAAGGTGGCATGTCGATATACTCCATATCTAAAGAATGAAAATGAGTTAAATATTCATTCAAACATCATAAGGTATGTCCGTAATGTCTGCCAAAACCCGTTTCGTCTTTAGGTTAACAATTTTTAAGTCCTGCTTGGAAGATTCCATACCTGTGTAAAGTTTACAGGTAACATTGTTAAATAAAATGTTAATTATATTAGGCAATACATTGTTGAAGGCTGAAAGTCTTCCCATGGAAGACTTCCCTTGTGACCTTGAAGTGACTTTTACGTAGGCTCTGTAGTAAACTCTTGTGTGTAGAAGTACTAGGAGGATGAGAGTCCGCTAGCCAAATCAATAACGATGCATAATGCTGTTAGTTTGTTAATATAGGTGCCATGCACTCTGACACAAGTCTTCATGCTAACCCTATTTCATGACACTGGTTAGCACTGTGCTGTTGCAGAGAGTTTCATGTAACAGCAAAATGAATGTAAGGCCACTGAGAATAAAATATCATCATCTGCAGTGAGCAGATCATCAGACAGCAATAGCTGTGATGCCGAGTTTCCTCTTTTATTTCATGACATGCCACTTGGTGCTGTTGTATTTATATACATTGTACATGAACTCCTGTCCCAAAGGGGGAGGGACTGTAAAATCTTCTTACTGGAAATCCAGCACATTGCTGATGTGAGTTCAACTAAAGACATCTTTGATTAGGTGGTTATTGTGGCATCGCTGAGCTGGCTATCTCCGGTAATTTTTCGTGTAAAGTCATGCCTTCCCATAAGCAACTAAGACTTACTGACATGAGAGATGATTTCCATGTCTTGTTAGTAACAAGGCAGAATGGTGGCTCTGAGGCTAGGGATCTGTGCTACCGATCGAAAGGTTGCTGGCTCGAATCCTGAGAATGCTAGCAGTGATTCTCCTCCGTTAGGCCTTTGAACAGGGCCCTTAACCTGCAATTGCTTCGTCCTGGGTATGACGTTAATCTACATCCGGCCGTATAAGGAGGTCCTCCGATTTACAGGGAAATCTGGTGGCAGGATTGACACTCTAGCCTTCAGGGGAAAAAACAACTCACACTGGTCCATTCGGACTAGTGTGGGGCTGAGGTATCACCAGCCACATGGCTGCACTCAGGTTCTCATCCCTGAGGTGGTTTGTTGTGTGGTGGGAGTGGCAATGTGCTGTAATCAGTGCATGCCCCTTACCTCTCAGTACCAAGTTATTTCATGTTTAGCTGATGTGGCTTTGAGGAACATCTTTGGGCTGGGGGTGGTTCTCCATCATAGTCCATGATGGATTATTGTCTGATGAGGGATGAGCAGGGAGAACAATAAGACTTTCCTTCCATCTGCTCTGAATTAATGGGGTTTGAGGGAGACGTTATGGGATCATGCTGTAGTTCACGTCGTTTATAAATGACTGAAGTGCCAGGCTAGTTACTGGCGGTTTTGTTGTGCTGCACTTTAGATTCCAAATCCACCTTATTTTGGTGCCACTTTTCTGCGCCTCTGAGATCACCCGTCATTCCAGGCATCTTTGCCAGGACAAGACACAGCAAATGTGAACCCCTGCTGGTGGGGCTTTAAGGTGGAAGAAGCTGATGTTTCATATTTGGAAACAGGAAATCAGTTTTTTTTTTTTTTTTTTTTAAATAAATCAGTACTTAATTTTTTTTTTTTTACTTCCTTCACTGTTGTTGATTGTTCCAAGGAGATCAAAGTTGTCTGACCTCCCCTTCTTCGCCATTAATACTACATCCTAGGGTCACAACCTTTGTTTTCCTCTTGCAGAGGAACTGTATACATTTTCACATTAATGTTTTTATTGCGTAACACTAGTTTTTAAGTTCAGAAGCACCAATACTTCTGAGTAAAATTATTAATTTTAAAAATGTCCCTGTGACCAATCTGATCTGAGACATTATGCCGACCTCTAACACAGTTTAAGCCTTCAGATGTTACAGAGAGTGACCTGCTCAGTTATGTGTCTGTCCTACTCCCTTTCTCTCATGCACGCCCAGTGACCTGCTCAGTTACGTGTCTGTTCCACACCCTTTCTCACATGCACGCCCAGTGACCTGCTCAGTTACGTGTCTGTTCCACACCCTTTCTCACATGCACGCCCCCTTTTTCATTGTACAGTCTCTTCTGATGTCTAATTCACAGCATCATTTAATATTCCTCATGTTTTGGTCATTTCCCTGGAGGTCAGTTTCAGGGTTGTATTTTGGGAAGTGTTTATTTTTAATGGAAGTAATTTTATGGGCCTTAAACTGTGGAGAAATATATCACGCAGTTTTATATGACCTCTTAATGGATCGACCCCAAAAACGCGGCTATAATGAATTTGCCGCAAGTTAAAATGCGGCAGCCGCTGCTTTGTCAATGTTTCACGGCAGAATCGGGGGCCGATTTATTTTCTAACTACCACGCGGCGTCAGGGTCCTATTTATTGATGTGCTCACATCGCTATTAATGCGACCGCTTCGTTTGGTCTAGCAGCAGAGTTGGGGGTAACACTGATCACTGACGCTGTTTTCTTTCTCAGTTTCAAGTCCAATATTTCAAGTGAGGCATAAAGTAAATGAGAAAGCAATGACTTCTGTACCCAAGCTGCATTTGCACCCCACTCTGAATGCTGACTAGCACTGAATGCGGCCCCTGCATGTACAGAGAAGTGCCAGTTGGTTACTCACCTCCATCTGAGAATATTTTACCAAGAGCGATTTCCTCATCAGTATGAGTGATCACACCTTTCAAAATGCCTTGGGTCTCATTTTTTTCCCTTATTATTCCTGTTAACATTTGTTTGTGTAGTGGCTTCAATTTATTTTCCTATATTTTTCTTCAGCTCGCTGAATTATGTTCAGTTATTGATAGTTATTCAGTTTGTCTTGGTGTTGCTTGTCTGAGGATGTGATTATGTTACTGAGCTGAATAAGGATATAGTTTTATTTAGTGTAGGGGGTCTCGACAAGTTCTGGCAGGGAGGCTGTCGCCTCGGTCTCTATGTCTCGGTCTCTGTCCACTGGCTAGTTTTTAATCTTCTAGCATGAGAATGCTTTCTAAATGAGCCCAGCTTACCTAATTAGTTTAAGTCCTGAAGTGCTCAGTGACATTCTACCAATATATAGTGGCCTGTTTAATACCCAGATGGGTGACAGCTGAAGTAGGTGTAGGTAGGTTTGTTGTATAGTTTATCAGAGAGCCTAATAGCCTGTTTCCTGACGTGCTTAAGGCGACGCTGTTTGATTATAAATAATTGTGAGTGATGGGGAGGCTGAGGAAATGGTAGCCCTGCGGCTTGCCGCTGAGTGACGTTCCTTCCGCACTCCTAGGCACTCGGGCTGAGACCAGCAGCCGGGTCACTGGCAAGGAGGGCTTTGAGGCTGATGGCGTCCAGGGCTTGAAGGCCTTGGGTGTGCGAGATCTTTCCTACCGGCTGGCCTTCCTGGCGTGTCACGTGGCTCCCACCAACCCCCGGGTGAGCTGGGGGGGGTCGAGTAATGACGAGGACCCCTGGAGGTGGGTCGTGTGTTTGAGCACTACAAGGAGGGGAGTCCCCTGATAACCAGAGTTAGGGAATTAAAATCCTCACGCAGGAAGTTTAAGCTCTGAAGTACCTGGTGAAGGTGCTGTTCTGATCGCACTAAGGTGGAGTTTTAAGCAGTGAAGTGAGTCCTTCGCTGCTGGGAGGATTAATGGCCGTTTCCTAGTTTGGCGGGAAAGAGCTCCGTCAAGAGGACCAGACGGCTGAAAGCGTCAAGAACCAGATGACTGTCCAGGAGTGGGAGAAGGTCTTTGAGATGAGCCAAGACAAGAACCTCTACCACAACCTGTGCACCAGTCTGTTCCCCACCATCCATGGTGAGCCGGGGCCTGTGCACCCCACCATCCTTGGTGAGATGGGGCCGTACACCAGTCTGTTCCCCACCATCCATGGTGAGCCGGGGCCTGTGCACCCCACCATCCTTGGTGAGATGGGGCCGTACACCAGTCTGTTCCCCACCATCCTTGGTGAGATGGGGCCGTGCTCTGTAAGAAAGTCGCTGCCTGTAGCCTAAACACGTTTAATACTAATTATTTAATCCACCTCTTAGTCTTCACCTTGGTGGCACCTTAATCAGCTTCTCTTTGTTTTTGATTGCAGGAAATGATGAAATTAAAAGGGGAATATTACTCATGCTGTTTGGTGGCGTTGCCAAGACAACCATGGAGGGGACGTCCCTACGAGGGGACATAAACGTGTGCATCGTTGGAGATCCGAGCACGTCCAAGAGTCAGTTCCTCAAGTGAGCACCGGCGTGGTCCTGTAACCGGCGCGGCCCTGTAACCTGCTTGTAAACCGTTATGGTTTTATCGCGTTGTCAAGCTCGGCAAACTCCGTGCTTACTTGGCTTTCTGGTGATTTCACTAGTCAAGGTCTGTTGCAGAAACTTCGAAACCAAGGTGACCCAGTCCTTTTCCTGCAGACATGTGGAGGACTTTGCTCCACGGGCCGTCTACACTAGCGGGAAGGCCAGCAGTGCTGCCGGGCTGACGGCCGCGGTGGTGAAAGATGAGGAGTCTCATGAGTTTGTCATTGAGGCTGGCGCTCTCATGCTGGCCGACAATGTAGGAGCGCAGGGCGGGGGGGGCTCCCTGGTTACCGTGGTCACTCACGCCAGCTTTACTACAGGCCCGTGTCCTTCACAGGGCGTTTGCTGCATAGATGAGTTCGACAAGATGGATCTCAAAGACCAGGTGGCCATTCATGAAGCCATGGAGCAGCAGACCATCTCGATCACCAAGGCGGGAGTCAAGGTAGTCTGCCTTCAAAGTAAAACGTGACACGGATATTTAGTATTACTTATAAATACAAGTATGTTCAGGCTGTTGGTTGCTGTAAATGTACTAAGCAGGTTTTCCTGCTACTGTCAGCAGTCTGATAATTGAATTTTTCCAATACATTCACCGTTAGCTTGGTTTGGCTTATTTTATGCAGCTACATTAGTTTAACTCGGTGGAGGTTGTTTTACCTGTAGCTCGTTGTCCCTTCGTCAATAGGCGATATATATATATATATATATATAATGTCTGTTTATGGCTATTTTTGGAGGTTTGGAATCACGCCTGTCGAAAGTACCCTGGGCAGAGACTAATGACTTTACGGCGACTGTTTGCAGGCGACGCTGAATGCGCGGACGTCAATTTTGGCAGCTGCGAACCCGATCGATGGCCGGTACAATAGATCAAAGTCTCTGAAGCAGAATGTGAACATGTCTGCCCCCATTATGTCGAGATTCGACCTCTTCTTTATTCTGGTGGATGAGTGCAATGAGGTGTGTGCCGTCACAAAGAAAGCGGTACTCTCTTCAGTTTAACACCATATGTCAAGATGTA
Organism: Mormyrops attenuatus; assembly: GCA_026777985.1. Lineage (NCBI taxonomy): Eukaryota > Metazoa > Chordata > Actinopteri > Osteoglossiformes > Mormyridae > Mormyrops > Mormyrops attenuatus. The sequence continues at coordinate 75,648 of JAODKC010000126.1, read as the reverse complement.
CAGTAACATCTTAAAAATGTTATTATAAACACAAAGTGTAGAAATTGCGGAATATAGACTTGGGGAAATATTCTGAACCATGAATAGTAATAGTGTCAGTTTTTGTCTCAGATCTATCTTTGATTTTCTTCTTTGCTGACGGCTGTGTTCCTGTGTCTGCTGCATAACTTTGGCTTAGTTTCCGCCTCATATCTAAGATTTCCTGATTCCACGTAACATTTTTGACTCGTGTTGAGGCTGCTGTCTGGTCACAGCTGGTCTAAATTATTGCGTTCAGACTCTATTTTGTGGCTAGAGTTTAACCAGGTAGGTTATGTAAGAATTTGCTCTATGCGCAACATTAGCTTGGCTAGTAGTAAAATGTCAGATCTGTGGCTCAGGTTACGGATTACGCTATCGCGCGACGCATCGTCGACCTGCATTCCAGAAACATTGAGTCTGTGGAGAGGGTTTACAGCCCTGACGAGGTCCAGAGGTACATTCTCTTTGCTCGCCAGTTCCAGCCAAAGGTGAGCGAATCGGCCTCTCCGCCGTCTTCCTTACAGTGCCGTCTCCATCACAGTGATCTTCATATCACCTTGACTTCAAAGCCACAAACCATCCTGTCATTTTCCAGCTTTGCTATTATGATCGTTTTGCTTTTTGTGAATTACAAATCGTTGCCGTGGGACGACAGGATGGACAAAATAGCGCGTTCCTGTGCTGAAAGCATGGTGTTTTAGCCAGATCCCCATGCAGTGATGTAGCCATTAAGCAGAAGAGGCCATTTTAACTGCAGTACCTCCCATTCCATTCCAGTGTCTTGCAGTCGCTTATTCTGTACAGGATCCAGAGCTTATTTGATATTATGTGCTTGTTGTTTATTTGACCTTATAAAATAATTTGACTCACCGCTGCATGTTTTTCTAAACAAGCTGAAACCAGCGGTGACCATTAATAACAGGTCAATAAGTGACTGACTTTTGCATCAGTATTCTGACTGAACTCATGCTTTCTGATGGTCGGTGGATGAGGAATGATGGATGGAAGGATGAATGGATGGATGGATGGGTGGGTGAATCATCACCAGTCCTACCGAGTGTGAAATCAGCTGTACTGGAGGCCTATAAGATCTTATTTGAGGACCTTTCTGTGCATTGTAGGTGGTCTGCATTGTAGCTGCACAGTAGCCTTTTGGAAAATAAAACCTTGAAAATATGGGTTTGGCCACATTGCATGTTGTAGAGCTTCTGGGCGCCAATACTGATGCTGTGTCCTGGGCTTTGGCTCCCCCTGTCTGTGCCGGCTGGCACTGTGGGCCCAGATCACCAAGGAGGCGGAGGAGTTTGTGGTGGATCAGTATAAGCGCCTCCGGCAGAGAGACAGCAGTGGCGCCACCAAGTCCGCCTGGCGCATCACCGTCCGGCAGCTGGAGAGCATGCTGCGGCTCTCTGAGGCCATGGCCCGCATGTACTGCTCTGACGAGGTTAGGGCTGTGACCACAGGGGGGCGCTCTCTGACTGTCCTCAGCAGTGATATGGAGTGTGGTCTGCTCATTTTAGCATTATATTGAATTATACCTTTCATACATGACTATAAATGTAACTGCAGTTTATAAAGGTACATCTACAATTCTGCTTTTATATGCATCTCTCTCCTTGGTCCCTGCAAGGTGCAACCCAAGCATGTGAAGGAGGCTTTTAGGCTCTTAAATAAATCCATCATCCGTGTGGATTCCCCTGATGTCAACTTCGATCAGGAGCAGGAAGCAGATGCGAGCGGTGAGCGTCTTCCCGCCTCCCTGCGAGCGTCTTCCCGCCTCCCTGCGAGCGTCTTCCCGCCTCCCTGCGAGCGTCTTCCCGCCTCCCTGCGAGCGTCTTCC
>JAODKC010000126.1:58272-73687 GCA_026777985.1 Mormyrops attenuatus | reverse complement strand
CGTCTCCCCGCCTCCCTGCGAGCGTCTTCCTGAGTCTCTGCCACGCTTTATGCAGCTCTGTGAGGGAGGAAAAAAAACCTCTGTGGTTCAGAGGTCACCTGGCTGCCAAACCCCCCTGAGCATGCTAACATTATTGAAAAAGAGAGTGTGCTTGCTTGTTAAAATCATAGTGTAGACTGTGATCAAGGGCAAAGTCCATCAATGAGTCTGATCTCCATGCCACCTGTGTAGGGTGCAGATTGAAGTCTGCACCGGCGGTGTTACAGCCTCAGTCACATCTATGTCATGATCTTATGAGGTGGTCTGCTCCGTGTACCGGGCTCTTTGGTCCTGCTGATGGGTGTCTCTGCGCCCCTCAGATCAGAATGACGTGGAAGAGGAAGAAGTGAGGCCGGCCACAGTCCCGGCACCGGCCCAACCCGACGAGCTCCAGAAGGCTGCAGTTCCCAAGCCTGCTCTCAAGATGTCATTCGCAGAGTACAAGAAGGTCTCCAACCTGCTGGTGCTGCACATGCAGAGGATGGAGGAGCGTGAGTGTGCCCAGAGGGTGGCGGGGCACTGTGGGCGGGGCACTGTGGGCCTCACCAGCCACATGGCAGAGATGCATGTTAGCGTGACGATGCTTCAGCGTGGGTATTGAGTTGGAAAGGGCCTTTTGCAGTTAATGAGGAGTCTTCCCTGAAGAGAAGCGAGCTGGTCAACTGGTACCTGAAGGAGATGGAGAGTGAGATCGAGTCCGAGTCTGAGCTCATCGCCAAGAAGAACCTGGTAGAGAAGGTCATTCACCGGCTCATTCACTATGTAAGTGCGGCTCTGCCAGAATGGCAAACTGGGCCAGGAGTCCGGCTGAGCCTTTCCGTTCCCATCACGGTGTTTCCATTCCCACCATCTCTGTCAGGACCACATCATAATAGAGCTGACAAAGACGGGGCTGAGGAAGATGGACAAGGGGGGCGCGGAGCCCGTCATAGAAGAGGACCCCCTCTTAGTCGTCAATCCTAATTACGTGCTTGAAGGTTAAGTGCAGACGTATATCTATGGTCTGCATAAGTAGCCTAGAGTCCTGCATGCAGCTGGCAGCCGTGCTGGTTGAACATTCTCTATTAAATGCTAAAAGTCTATGTCTGGGGTAGCAGCATAATAAATGTATTTTTGCATAACAAGTGTGTTTGTTGTGTTTCTTTGGGTTTTTGCTTGATTAAAACACCAAGAGAACAGGACTTATCATCCTGCTGAAACAACTTCATCTGAAGTCCACTAGATGGCATCTTGAGCCTGTGATAGTACTGTGCTGCCGTTGTGTAAAGTATATTGAGTTTTACTGTACCGCTACTGGCGTAAGGTTGTAATTATATATTGGATATTCAGATGTTCTCACAATGACCCCCCCCCCACCCCAAATGTATAATTACGGCCTTGGTCCCCCCCAGTGTTTACCCCATGGCTATGGCCTTGCATCGCTGTATAATTAGTATTCTTTGACATAAACGTTGACATATTTAAAAATTTGTGTAAAAAATTGCTTTTTGTTCATTTACTTTGTTTGCTTGCTTGTACCACAGAAACTCCATTTTATATAGGACCTCTTCTGCAGAGACGCGAGCAAACTTGCTGTCCCAAGCTGTATATAGGTCCTATGTTATGTACTGTGTTTTTAAGTAAGGTACTAAATAGACGGTCAAATATGAATGTCAAAACGGGCGGGAGCCTGAAATGTGACTTGTTAATGACCTGTTAATAGGCCTTCATCCTGTAATCATGTGAGTTTCACTTTCTCTGATTGCTTCATAACAGTGGCTCAGTCGGTAATTTCAATGCAATTCTCTAGGAATTGTTGTGCTGCTTAATAATGAAATCTAAACACAGCCTTTATTTGGGTTTTTCTGCTTATTTTGAGAAATATTGCTGCCACTAAAACTACGGCCAAAACAGAAAACATGACTCATGCAGGATGTGATACCCCCCCCCGAGTGAGTCATCGGCTTGCCGTTCAGTTTGATGCTTGGACCTTCTTCGGTTGTTAACATATCTGATGAATTTTATTTATTTATGTCCTTTTCCTCCCACGGCTGTGTTTCCCTTTGAGTGTGCGGGTACACGTACATATGGTGGGGCCCTGCGACGGGCTGGCACTGTGTCCGCGACTCACCCGGCCGGGGCCCTGCGACGGGCTGGCACTGTGTCCGCGAAGCACCCGGCCGGGGCCCTGCGACGGGCTGGCACTGTGTCCGCGATGCACCCGGCCGGGGCCCTGCCCTGTTACACGCCCCAGGAAGACGCATGTGGGGTAGATGGATTATATTTCTGTGTACATTCATATTAACAAGGATAATCTTTCTATGAGGTCTAGTTTGCAAAATTGCGTAATGTCAGTAAGTCAGTCCCACATTGACGTGAAATAGATATGACTATTGAAAGGTTCACCCGCCCAGACCCAGCCTCTCACCCCTCCGGCCTGACGGGACGCTGCCAGTGCCGAAAATAATGTGCTTCCATTTGCCGCCGAACATGGATAAACCTTCTTCATTTTATCAGACATAATAATTGAAAATTATCCCCGAGTGCAGTGTTTCCATTTCAGTGTAAATCTGCATTTGTGTTTTTTCCCTCTAAAGACTGTTCTGATTTCATTTCCAGTTCCTTAGGTGTAGCACATGCATTAACCTCTTTATTTACTTGTGATTCTCGTCGGTCTGACGAGGGAACGGGCTTTTGCAGGGACCCCCATACAGCAAGTCTTAAAATAAACCCCATTCGCATGTAGTGAGGACGTGCCGGCATTTCCCGGCCACTCAGTGAATGGATCCTCAGATGTGTTATCTATAAACACGAGGATTACGTTTAAAAAAAATCCTTTTCCTGACTTCCTTTCCTACCTGTTGGATGTGCTGTCCTGGTGGGTTACATTGTGACATGCGTACTGTCCTGTGGTGCGCGTCTGGCAGGCTGTCAGCTATCAGGGGACACTCTTCACGTATCAGGACTCCAATCGCCCGCTGATGGTATCTGAATGATGTGTTAACACCAGCCTCGTTCTGTCCGTCACGGCTCAGGCAGCCTAAGTGATCGTGACGTCGTATCCTACATGAGTGATGCAATAACCCGAATTAAGTATTTGCACTGAATTCCAGCAGCGCCAAGCCGGGCGGGAAATCACCTCGTAAGGATGCTTCTGCTTTCAAGCCCCTGGGTTTTATACAAAAATATATTAAGTGTCAGCGAATTTAGTTCGCTTTTTTTTCAGCAGTGTATTTCTGATAAGTGTCTACGGTAAGTAAGCCCCATGAAAGAGACTGAATTACTGCAGTAATTAGATTTGGCAAAATAGAAATCTGCACATCGGGTCAGTGTGTCATGAACTGGTGTCACTGGACATTGCTCTATATTGCCAGTTGGTCGATGCTTCCTTCAAATGCCATAAATGATATCCCCTCACTGCAGACCCATGCAGTCACACTTCGGAACTGTCCACATGTTCCTCACGAAGCAGAAGTTCTCCTCTTTACAAAGCATGTCCTAAATATTTTATCATACTCCAAAACCACACGGACTATATCGGGCTGTTATAGGTCTATTGTTCTAAATGTTCTGTATACAGTATAATACTGTAACATTTTGGAAATCAGTTTCATTTTTTTTTATTCACCCGCAGAGCAAAATCATCAACAAATGTTTTTATCATTTTTCAACAATTGTCACTTCCTTACTGATTCACACTTCAGACCGAACTATTTTGTCAGCTGAAACTTAAAATTGTTAAAAAGCAGGATCTTCGGTTTTTGAAAGTTGTGGACTAATCTGGCAAAACAGTTCAGTTTTAAAGTAAATACACTTAAGTTAACAGTCTTAATAAGACTGAAGGTAATAGCTGATGTTAAGTGAGACTGAATAGTTTTTACGATTAAAAAAATCATATATATAACACATTTTTGCAACATTTAATTTTTTCGGTAAAAATACGTTTTTATTTTGCAATATGTCGAATTATTAAAAATGTGATTAAAAATTCTCAATCTTATAAATCGTAAACTAAACTGCATATTAAGAAGTTTACAGGTAAATATTATAACGTTTAAGTATATGCAACAGATGTATTTGTAGCCATTAATAGTCCAAAGTGCGTTAAATATAAAAAATAATGACGTTAGGTAATGTTTTAGATTTGGTGCCGATATGGTGCGTTAACATGAAGCAAAATGAGCTTAAAAGGAAGCTAAGTGCTCGACTGTTCAGGCATTAACTTTAGAAAGTCTTGGTCAACTTTTAATATTTGCGAAACGAATGTTTTCACTTCATTTAAGGTTTAATGAAGTATGATTTTGAAAGGACAAAACCCGGAGAAAAGCAGCGGACGCCGCGTCTCAGGCAGGCTGCTCCGCCGTGGAAGAGACGGCAGGAAAATCCGACCGGTTACAAATATCACAAAGAAATTATTTTCTTAATTTGAAATTTGTAGCGGTTTCCCGCTAAAGAACCTTCCAGACATTCACATTTCAATAAAGAAACCGTTAGTTTTAACTTAATAACACAAGAGTCCTCTTGTACTGGACTCTTGTACTGGTGTGGACCTAAATCCCAGTACTCACGAGTAAATCCACCTTCCCATATTCCAACTACTACGCATGTAGACCTTCTTCTAAGCATTCACCACTAAAATGAACAGAGAAATTATTATGGATGACAGCACAAATAGTGGGACGAAACTACACGTTGCGTTACTTGAAATGACAGATGAATTGGATCAGTACCGGCCAGCCAAAGCGTACTTTAATCTTTATGAAATCGCTTACGCTACTGAACTAATTGCCCATTCAGTCCCATTTCGAAATAATTAAACCAAAATTATACGTATAATGGTGATATTAATATCCAGCCTTACTGAAGATGTAACAATTCATTATGCAATATTTCGGTTCGCGCTAATATCCGCGAAAAGGCGACCTGTCGTTTCCCGTTACCCCTATATTGCATAATGCTTCAATGCGTTAAGAGAACGACTTACTTCAGTTGTGCCAATACGTTACATCGCTTTGTTTTCCTTGCAGACTCCTCTGTAACTTGGGTTCATTTTCACCAAATATCATACTATGGGCTGTATGAAACCCAAGCACAGAAATCCACCCCCCAGCTGCCTTTATACTCTAATGTCAGACGTGGATCGGACTTTAAGGGAACTTGAATAGTAACGTACGCGTTTCTCTCCAAGGTAAAACGCGATTCCACGTGTATTCTGTTTACTGTACGAAAAACTTCAAATAACCCCCCCAAAAAACATATGCCGGCCATGCACCTCCCCTGGCGTTCGTAGTGGATGGGGGTGCCTGCGATCCCGCCCCTCGATCGCGACCCCGTCCTGCAGCCGGTGTGTGTGTGTGTGTGTGTGTGTGTGTGTGCCTTGGCGTTTGCGAGGCCGGCCGAGTTGCGTGCGAAGAGCTCGCCTTGTCATTCAGAGGAATCCGCCACCTGAAACACAAGGAAGTGCAGGCGACCCGGGCTGCTATAAAGCGTCCAGCACATCTGCCGTCTGACACAAAGCAGAAATACTCACTTCGAGTTTTTATTTTAACCAAAGAAACAAAAAACAGAAAAAAACATTTCTGTAAATTCATACTGAAACACTGAAACTACGCAGGGACAGATAAACATCAATAGAGCTTTTAGGTAAGTGCTTTGTTATGTGCGTCATCCATACAGCTAATGTTTTGGGATGTGACATGCGGAGTGTAGTATTTTATATTTGCTGATTTAACTGTATTCTAATACGTTTGTGCGTCTGCGTGTCAGTGTGACGGTATTCGTACCGTCTGTGCTATTGCTGTTGGTAAATAATAGTTAACACGCAGTCCATATGCTTTTGGCATGTATTGGACTAAGATATTAACATTTCAATGCATTCAGTATATTGTTTTTGTTAGTGATTTTTCTAATAATCACAAGCATGAATGTGTGTGAGTCCGCCTTTTAGACGTTTAAACTTCACAAAAGTGTGGGCGCCGTCAAGCCCGCCGACTTTTCTGTTAAACAGTTTCTCAATTACTGGCTTTAGGGCACCTGTCACCCCCCCTGGACGCGAGAGCATGATCCCGCCGGGAGACTGCATGTATGCCGGCCGCAAGCGACGCAAGCCGGTGCAGAAACAGTTAAGTATCCATGAAATTACCCTATATTATCATTACGAATAACGATGAAATCATTACAATTCATTTCAGATCAATACAGCTGCGATTTCAAAAACTTCAACAGCTTCATCAAATTAACTAAATCGCCTCAGATTTATTGAGTTATTCCTAAACAAAGATACTTAGTCTACACTTCTCAACGTATTCAATAAATTATTTAAATTCCTTTCAATGAGTGCATATTTTTGTTCTGTATTTGTGGATAAAATATCCTCATTCCTCAGTTTTGTTTTATACATTAACCAAGTTGAATACTGCAAAACGGCATTATGATATTTCAAGTATAACTTTAATATTTTAGAATTTGTGATGAAATTTAATGGAGTCAGAACACAAATTCTAATCCATGGTGTAAAAGTGATTTATGTAATATTTTTCAGATGTAGACTAAATTTGCACAATTCTTAACAAGTTTAATTTTCTAACTGCAGGTAACTCAGTGGTAGCCCGTTTAACTGAATTGCGATATAAAATGGTGTTTGGTGATGCCTAAAATATTTTCATATTGATATGTATTTCACTGTTGAATTGCTTGATGTGACTTCGTCCTCTTATTTAATATCCGACACTGACTGGTTTTATTTGCAAATAAATATCTAAATAACTGGAAAATGAAAACAGTGGTAAGAAAACCAAATAAAATGTGTTGTGTTAAGTATTTGGAATATCGAAGGCAAATGTTTTATTCTCTTTTTACAACAAGGAGAATGTAATGTAATGGTTTTGTTTTCACGTTAAACGTTATAGCGTTCCGAATAGAAGCATCAGTTCAATATGAACAGAGCTCTAGAAATGGAAGAAGGTCACAGCTACATCATTTTAGTGGAAATAGAAGATGCTGTATTTTGTTGGTGAATTAAGACATTTTAGAATATCTGAATGCTTCATCTGAGCGGCTCATTTAATTTAGATAAAATGACAGTGTGCGATTAGGTGGCCGTCTCTCGCACGTGAAGACACTAAAAAAAAGATTAAATGGGCCGACAGTTGGACCTGCAGACATCAGAGCCAGGAAATGAAAGTCACACTCCCCGTTTATTTAAAGATGGGGGAGGGGTCACTGTGGCTAGCTGGGGGAAACCGTCCCCACAGGATCAGGGCCGTTGTGCTCGAGCCGTACTGCTGCTGCGCGGGGGGGACTGAAGCTTTGTCAGGATTGTTTGAGGGCCCTGTCAAGATTGTTTGAGGGCTGCTTTCCCTGCGGTTCACCCCTTTCAACAGCTTTCACAATAAGTATTGCTTATTTGTTGGTACCCAGGGATGCAGAGTCATTTTCACTGGTGATATTTCTTTGACCGGAGCTGTTTAGGAGTTGCATTGTGTACCAGTGGACAGATCAGGCTTTTTAGATCCAATGTGGACCACCCAGCTTTCTGGTTACCAGCTAGTTATACCCTTAACTTTCCACTATGATTCTTTGCCACTTTAAATGGGAAATTACTCATGTCATTCATGCTGGAAGCAACCCTGATCTGTTAAGGTCTATTAAATAGGTAATTTAGAGTAATTATTAAGTGGGGCTCAAAGTGACTCACAACTACGTAATTGGCTGGTATGTGTGGCTGTTATTTAAGAAGATGTGTGTGGAGCAGTGGGGTTGTGCCCACATATAATTAAAATGGCATAAAATTCCAGATAATTCCTCAGCTGTCAAATGTTAAAGGTCAAAGGTCACCCTCTGGCCTGCTTCCATTGGCTGCTGTGACAGGACACAGCCTGGAGGATGTCGGGATGTCCCTGACCCTCTCTCAGCACCACGTGCTTTTATTGTGCCAAGAGGGGCCGTGGTCGCCAACCGGCTTTCGGTGCTTCATCTGGCAGGAGGCCGCAAGCAGGAAGTCAGAAATCCAACCCGTCGAAGAGGCACCGCGAGCGGCTGAACGCCGAACTGGATCGCCTGGCCGGCCTGCTGCCATTCCCCCCTGATGTCATCTCCAAGCTGGACAAGCTGTCCGTTCTGCGGCTCAGCGTCAGCTACCTCCGGGTCAAGAGCTTCTTCCAAGGTAGGTGTCTGTGCACTGACTTATGTCTAAAGTGACGCACGCATGTTGAGAGATCGCAGTCGACCAGAGTCTCCAGGGGGTTAAGGGCCCGGTGCTGAGATCACTCTGCTTAGCACAGGATGTGAACCAGCGACCATCTGATGGCCATCTTACCAGATTTAGTGCCACCCCTCCCTGAACACCCCTTGCCGTTGATACCCCTCCCTGGATACCCTTTGCCGCTGATACTCCTCCCTGAACACCCCTTGCTGTTGATACCCCTCCCTTGACACCCATTGCCGTTGAGACCCCTCCCTTGACACCCCTTGCTGTTGATACCCATCCCTGGACACCCTTTGCCGTTGATACCCCTCCCTTGACACCCCTTGCCGTTGATCCCCCTCCCTGGACACCCCTTGCTGTTGATACCCCTCCCTGGACACCCTTTGCCGTTGATATGCCTCCCTTGACACCCGTTGCTGTTGATACCCCTCCCTGGACATCCCTTGCCGTTGATACCCCTCCCTGGACACCTCTTGCCCTTGATACCCCTCCCTGGATACCCCTTGCCGTTGATATCCCTCCCTGGACATCCCTTCCCGCTGATACCCCTCCATGGACATCCCTTCCCGCTGATACCCCTCCCTGGACATTCCTTGCCGCTGATACCCCTCCCTGGACATCCCTTGCCGTTGATACCCCTCCCTGGACATCCCTTGCTGTTGATACACTGAGCCTGGCCTTATTTTAATACTCACATACACTGTTTTGCGAGCACTGCTGAACAAAGCGGTTAAATTGCGACCAGTGTTTGGAAACACTAGATGTCGCATGGACAATCTTGCAATAATGAAAATATGGGGGCTGCCCATTTCCATACAGGACTTTCATGGAAAGCTTCCAGAACATTACAGCCCAGATGCCCCCCAGTGTCATGTTTGTCCTGGGAGTTTGCAGTCCCGACGCATTTTGTGATCTTACACTTTGCAGAAGTCAGTCTCTTTACTTGCCTGTCAATAATATGGCGATCCACAAGTCGCTGAGATCATTCGGTCGTCAGATGAGGAAATCGTGGGTTAGATGATATTTCTTTGATCTTTTCCTCCATTGTGAGTCTCCCAGGTTTATTTTTCAGGGATATATTCAAATGAATCCAGCCCTAAGGCTGAGGAATGTTCCTTCATACATCCGTCATCCTCACTTTCCTGATCACTATCTAGCCAAGGTCACATTCAATTTCTTTGCCTAGTTTTGGTTTCTGGTATTTTTTTCTTCTGACGTGAGTCATAGGGAAAATGACTCTTAATTTCTGACATTTACCCCTCCAGTTATAAAATAAAATTAAGAAAACAGTATCACAAGGACATGTTTTGGCAGTTTAAATAGGGTGTCACTTTTCCATGCACAATATTGTGTAATAACTACCCTAAGCCCATATATTTCTAATAAACAGGCTTGGCTGTATCTGCACAGTAATGATTTGCCAGTGAGACAGCTGATACTTTGCTATGCTTCAGTCTGTGTAGTTTGTTAACATGTATATAATATTCTGGCAAGAGGCTTTTGGCGTCTGCCGTGTGCAGTCAGCTGCAGACACACATACACACACACACACATACTGACAGACACACACACAGACGCACATACACACACACCCACACACACTGACACACACACACACACACACACTGACAGACACACACACAGACACACACATACACACACACTGACAGACAGACAAACACTCATACACAGACACACACAGATACACACACTGCCACACAGACACAGACACACACACAGGGGCCCCATAGAGAGGTGCCCCTAAAAATGTCAAACGTAACTGGATTGGTCTGGGTTGAGAGTCCAAAATGATCCTCTTTTATGGGGCCCAGAATTTCTAGCTGCCCCTCGCACACACAGTGGGAGCTGTATTGCGGTTTTAATTTTGATTTCTAATTTATGATTTAGGGCTGTAAATCCAGTGTATAGATGCAAAGGACCTTATGTGGTCTGGAAAGAGAGATATTGGCTAAAGGGAGAGTAATAATGACAGTATTAAACTTCTCTTTTAGTTTTTATTGTTTACTTAAATGAGAAGAGCAGTATGTAATACAGACTATGAGCTGTAGCTTGAGAGCAGTCCCCCCCCCCCTCAGATAATTGGGTAATACACTCCGCTGTCAGACATCACTTCTCTAATCTCACCATAATACCTCAACTGCTGTTTCGGATTATATATGAGGCACATATATGAAAAAATACAGAATGTTCTCCAGCCAGGAACTGCAGTGCAGTATGAAAATAAGACGTGGAATCGATAGGGAAATCGATAGTACACCTGGGCAGAGTTTATGAAGATGCTCCTCTACTTATGAACGAGATACGTTCCGAATGACTGTTCGCAACTTGAAATGTTTGTAAGTCGTAATTCAACATCATTTTAAGGGTATATGCAAGTATAAAGAACTAGGATGCTGGGAGTACGCACGTTACGCTGCTGCGCAGCGGGAGTAGCAGCCAGAAGTCGTACTAGCGCGCAGAAAAAAAAATGATATTGCGGACGGGAAACGGGAGCCCGACGAACAGAATTTGGACTTACAGTCCTCTTCGTTCGTATGTCTGAAAGTTTGTAAGGCGAAAGTGCGTAAGTAGAGCAGCGTCTGTATTTCCTTTTGGTGAATATAATTGTTACAGTCATATTCTTCATCTTTATTCTCACTTGCTTATACGTCTCCATGGCCAGCGGCTGGCGGATTAAAGGGAATTTAAGTGCTTGTTATCAGGTGTTTATCCTGAGGACCGACACCTGGAGGAGAGCCGCAGATGGCATTTTCAGCAGGAGTGCAGTGTAGCTGGCAGCTGATTGGCTGAGTGATGAATCAGTGAGAGACAGGTGAGCAGCGTGATTGGCGGCAGTCTAGTTCTGCCTGTGGCTCGACGCCCAATCAGCTCAAGTTGTAGCTAGTGGAATTATGGCTTTCTGCCAGCTTTTCTCACAGTCCAAAAACATGTGGCTCAGTGCCTTAAACCTTCCCAGACTGTGTAATTGGGATTGCTGTTTCTCCTGTGATTCCCACTGCATTCTCGTCTTTTTTTTTGGCTGGAAAAAACAAGAAATAAGTATATTTTAACAGGGTTTAATTGTTTGTTGTGGTATGATTTCATATTAATGATGTTGTACTGAATACAGTAAGGTTGACGGCTTACTAAGTAATTTTCCTGTTTGATTAAAGATAAAACCTGTGGAAGCAGAACAATGAAGGATGTTCATGGAGTTCCTCTCAAAATAATGTGTTGCAGCAGCCTTTCCTAAAACACTAGTTATCTCTGAAAGCCATTCTCAGAAGTGACTGGCGACATATTTCCTGAAACCACTAGAGGGACTTTGATAAACCTGCATCTAACAGGCACTGAGTGAGCAGAGAGAGATCATTAATGGAAAGGAAATTTGATAAACATGCACAAAACTATTAGCCATAGCAGCTGAAATGTTTTGCTGAAATGCTGAGGCGTACAGCAATTATTAAAAACACTGCAACTCTATTCTTCAAATCTCTATTCTTCAACAGCGTTTACAGAGATTAGTTTAAGCGCCTTGCTCAACAGCACGGCAACATCTTACTTCTGTCCAGATGCTCAGTCTTTCTTCCTCAAACTTCAGTTTCTCAACAGGCTACCCACAAGCCAAACCTTCAAGGCCCAAAAACGTAAGAATGCTATACCGACAGTGTGAACTTCCCGCAGAAGACTTTTATTACGAAAACAAAGTCGTTTTGACAGATTTCCCCACCTGTAGCATGACATTTTTAAGCAGTCATTCTCGCTGATCTTCTGTGTCATCTGAATGGCAGCAGGGTGACGGAATGGCTGTCGGCCACCCCCAGCCATTGGGGGCGTGGTTTTCATCATCTGGCATGAGTTTCACTGTAGCTTTGAGTGCAGAATTCTGGAACCTAATGGATGCTTTTATACAGACAAATAACCAGTTAGGAAATTAACGAGCCCGGACCCCCAGTCGGAATTTGTCAGGCCCCTGCTGAAATTCGCTTCTGGCTGGGGGGCTGCATTTATGGGTAGTTAATTCATGCAAAATAATAATGGCAAAGTAGATTTTTTTGCACATTTACTCATGTCATATAGAAGAATACGGCACCGTTACATGCTGATGATGGAGCGCTCTGAAATATGAGTATTTTTGGTATTTTAATACCGATAAAGAAATCTTTCGGACTTTGAGGCAGGTCGCTCTGACATAACCGTCTAAGAAACATGAGACTCTCAGTGCACTAGGCCGACCAGGCCAGTCTGAGGATGATGCTGGCGTGTGGCTCGGTGGGCTGAGTCTCTGTGCTTGTGAGCAGGAGGATGTTGCCCCAAGCCCAGCCTCGGCACGATGACCGCATGTCTGTGGGCCCTTGGCAAGGCCCCGCACCCCCAGCTCCATGGGCACCGCTGCAGTAGGCGAAAAGGAATTCACCAAAATTATTACCAGAAAATGTGCAAGCTCGACAGAGGCGACACTAAGCGATGTGCCGGTTCTCACCTGGCCAGCAGTCCTGCGACCCGCCCTTGCTGTGCTGAGTGATGTCCCAACCCTGCTTTCATAATGCATGTCAGAACTGTCATGCAGGGACCCGTGTCACAATGACACCGCCATGCACAGGATGTGTAATGTCTTAACACCACGTTTAACTCTGGAGTTAGTGTTGCACAAGTTAACTGAATTTGTTTTCATTTGAAAAGGTTCTCCACATGCATACCTCATAATATACATGTAAGTTTAGGTGACGTGAAAAAAAAATGTCAAAAAACATTAGTTAATATAGCCATCCTTCGATCTTCCAATCCTGGTCAGGGTAACAGGGGACCCAGGAGGCCCAGGTCATAAGGCTGGGGTACAGCCTGGATGGAGGCCCAGGTCATAAGGCTGGGGTACAGCCTGGGTGGAGGCCCAGGACATCATTTAATAATTCACCGATCACTTCTCGGCCTTTTGGCTGAGATCAAGTATAGTATCTGTTCTTATCAGTTTAATATCTTACACGTCCCCTGTCTGGGGACCATACATTATGAACTGGACAACTGATTTTTGGAACAGGGTGATAGAATATGGGACGGTGCACCCTCTACCGGGGAATTTTTTTTGGGCAGTGGTGGCTAAATAGTTAGGGAAGTGCACTTGTAATTGAAAGATTGAAGGTTCGAATCCTCGACCAGCAAGGCACCACTGACGTACCCTGAGCAAGGTGCCGCCCCCAAGCACTGCTCCCTGGGTGCTGAATTAGCTGCCCCCTCCTATGTCATGATGTCACATATGGGCTAAATGCAGAGAACACATTTTGTTGATGTATACTGCGTGGTGTGGTGTGTCAACAATGACCACTGATCACCAAATTCTAATTCTAAATTCATCCTGGCACATAGGCACAGCACCCCCAGTGTCAGGACAGGGAACTGTGGTGGAGGAAGAGCCTTTCTCCTGGCTTCAGGGTGCTGTTCTGCCCTGATTTGTTTCCCTGTTACCCTGATGTGTGTGGTTACTGTGCTGACGTGACTTACTCTTATTGTGCAGCAGTCCTTGGACCTTTCAAAGGCACCCCTGTTTTACATTTTTATATTACGTTTTTACATTTTTATGCTTATAATTGCTGGCTGAAAGAAAACATGAATGAACAGACCCCCATAAATATGGAAAGACGTAGCTTTCATTCAGTATTTCATAACAGGAACGCCCCTTTCTCTGTTCAGTTAATTATATTAATTTGTTATAAGCTTCTGAATGCTTCTCAAGGGAAATATATTCTGAGTTATGATGAAATATGACTCTCCAAGTTCAACACAAATTTTAAGCGATCAAATAGCTTCTTTTTGCTCACCAGAATGTGAGCTGAAAAGCTTTTTTTGTTCCTGTGATACTTAGAGCGTCGGCAAATCCTTTGATTTTTATCTTGCCTCCCAGAGCAGGCTACAGAGTTCAACCGACACAAGACATCAGACAGGATAATGCATTTGACTGTCTAAGACTTGAGCCCACGCCTTCAGAGAAACTCATTGGCCATTATTTGTCATTGCCTTGTAGGTAAATGTTTCTTGCCCATCTTTAATGCCAGAGTTTGCAGTGCGTGAGGTCATGAGCAGTGCTCACACACCAATGGCTGGGTGCCGTTCTGAAGATGACTGTGCTGTCAGAACAGGATGTATCGAAGACCTGAATGTGGCTCCACATCCTGCCCTTCCTTACAAGTCTGACTGCAGCTTTTAAGTCTGTCTTGACAATTTTGTTCTGTTGTCACGGCGCTGACCGGGAAGTGCCGCCGTCATTTTCCTGATTGGCCATCCTACTTGCCGCCCTCAGTGTGCTGTTCTCCAATGGGCCAGGTCTGCCGCAGGTCAGACGGCGGCTTGTTTTCTCTGCCGTGGCTGTCAGAGGGTTAGTTTGGCTCTGTTAGATCACCACCCCTGCACTTCTGTGACAGCTCCCCAGCTGGGATGTTTAAAGCACACCCTGTGAGTCTGCATCATGCATCAAGGCTTATGTCTAACAGCGCCTCCTGCAGGTGCCTAAGTGAATGCATGTCTAAATAAGACCTGAGGCATCCCACTGCTTTTAATTCATTTCAATTAAGCCAGAGTGGAAACCCTACATCCCATGGACACCGAGGACCAGATCTGTGTATCACTGCACTCAATTCCTTTTGCCACTTTGAGAAACGCCTGGTCAAGCTTTCTTCAATTTCACCCAAATTTCAACAGGTGCTGTGATGAGCCAGGAGTTCTGCTTACATTTAGGTAAATAGAGGTTTACTGCTTATTGTGCTTTTCTTTTGGTCTTTTTGTGGTTTCATTTACCCTTTTATTGTGTCTTGTGGTCCAATCCACCCATGCATTGTGGTCTTATATGCCCATGTGTTGCAGTCTTGGTGTGGTTTACATACTTGTACCTCGGGGCCTCACTGTGGTTTTATTTACCCATGTGTTGTGGTCTTATATACTTGTACCTCAGGGCCTCATTGTGGCCTTATATCCCCGTGTGCTGTGGTCTTGCTGTGGGTTTATACACTCGACCCTCGGGCCCCATAGTGGCCTTATATCCCTTTGTGTTGTGAGCTTGGCGTGGGTTTATACACTCGACCCTCGGGGCCCCATTGTGGCCTTATATCCCCTTGTGTTGTGAGCTTGCCGTGGGTTTATACACTCAACCCTCGGGGCCCCATAGTGGCCTTATATCCCCGTGTGCTGTGGGCTTGCTGT
>JAODKC010000126.1:28510-55119 GCA_026777985.1 Mormyrops attenuatus | reverse complement strand
GGAATAGTCTTCCTGCTAGTGTAGCGCAAGCTAAAACCCTGGGTTACTTTAAATCTGAGCTAGATAAGATTTGAACAGCTTTGAGCTATTAGTTGGCCGAATGGCCTCCTCTCGTTTGTAAATTTCTTATGTTCGTCGCCTAGTTTAGGGTGCACCCTGAAATACTTTCCCCATTATGTCATTTGCATTACATCATTTTTCCTCCATGTATAATTTTCAGTTTTATCCATTTGCTGCGACTTTTGAATTATATCTCAAATACCACAAAATAAATTTGATTTAAAAAATTAAATAGTAAACATTGTGAATTCTGAAAACATCAGAATAAGGTTTATTGGCTAAGTGTGTGTATGGCACGCACAAGGAACTTGTTTCCGGCAGTTGGTGTCTCTCCGGTACATTACAATACAATAGAACAAAACAGTACAGATTAAAGGCAATATTAAAGACATCTTATTTACAGACAGACAATGTACATAAAGTGCAAACAACATACAAGGTGCAAAGTGTATGGTATGTCTTAGATTCAGTTCACTGGTGTGTGGTGAGTGGAGCAGGGTGTAGCAGGGTGTAGCAGTCAGGGTGTAGCAGGGTGTAGCAGTCAGGGAAACAGGTGTAGGTCGGTGTTGCAGGTCAGATGTTTGTAAGGGTGATGGCTTGAGGGAAGAAGCTGTTCCTGTGGCGACTGGTCCTGGTCTGCAGACCTCTGAATCCTCCAGAGGGGAGGAGCTCAAAGAGACAGTGACCAGGGTGTGATGGGCCAGTGATGATTTTTCCGGCCCTTTTCCTGGTTCTAGAAATGTACAAGTCCTGGAGAGAGGGCAGGGGGCACCGATGATTCGTTCTGCTTATAAGTTGTTAAGTTCTATAATATGCATGTTATACAACTTTTCTTTCTCTATAGTTGCGAAGGAGTTCTGTCGTACAGATATACGCCATATCCACTCTACTGGCAGGTACTTTAAACAAAGAATTGCTGTAATGGGTCTAGAAGAAATTTCTGGAAGTAATGTTGCATGTGTCCTGTGTGGCCAGCCCTGCTGTTTTCCTCAGCACGCGAAATGCTCGGTTTAGTGTGATGGGTCTTGTAAGACTTCCAGGACTGTTGCAGTCTGGTCCCAGTTGCAACGCGTGACAGGGCCCCTTTGTGCTGTCCCACTGCCAGCTGCTGGGTGTGTCGAAGAGTGTGATGCAGGCAGGCCCTGAACCCTGTTGTTCTCCCGACTGCAACGTGGGCTCTAATTCTCTTATTGCAGATCACCCCCAGGGCTCGGCTGCAGTGTGCACTGTATTCTCTCGACTGCAGCGTGGGCTCTAATTCTCTTATTGCAGATCACCCCCAGGGCTTGGCTGCAGTGTGCACTGTATTCTCTCGACTGCAGCGTGGGCTCTAATTCTCTTATTGCAGGTCACCCCCAGGGCTCGGCTTCAGTGTGCAGTGTGCAGTGTGCGCGGTATTCTCTCGCATCGCCTCATTTATTGACTTTTGACTGCAAATTCCTAGGAAGTACCTCCATTATTGGCCGTTATATTTGGGCTCTGTTGTCACTAGTCCCCCTATAACACACAATGTGTGGCAGTTTCTACAGTTCAGCACTTCAGAGCTGTGAAGTCAGTCCTGAATATTTTTGAGTCGCCGTCATAAATGTTGCTGTCGTGCATGTTTTGGCTGCTTTAGATTAAGAAACGGCAATAAGACAAGACTCCTGTGATCCCTACATAACAGCAAGCAAAAAGAAAATAGTAGTAATAATAATAATAGTAATAATACATCCCAATCTATATTGCACCCAAGCCCCACGGCTCACCCTGCAAGTAGTGGGCTCACAGGAGGGCAGACCCATGTTATATTTTTGGGCTGGGTCCCAAGGGTGAAGGTGAATGTGTTCTGCGGTCTCCCCAGTCCAGGTGGGGTCACATTGTCCCTTGTTTTGTTCTTCTTCATGGGGGTGCTTGGAATCGCACTTAGTCTGGCTTCCCGCCTACCAGGGGCAAATGCCCCCGACAGCATAGGATCATGGGGGCACAGATACCCCTCCACCACGATAATTATAATTACAGTGGTACCTTGGTTCGCGAGCATAATTCGTTCCGGAAACATGCTTGTAATCCAAAGCATCGTATATCTAAGCGAATTTTCCCATAAGAAATAATGGAAACTCAGATAATACGTTTCACCACCCAAAAATGTTCATATAAAAATGATTAAAGTAAAAATACATAAAACAAATTAACCTGCAATTTACCTTTGAAAAGAATCGTGGATGGTGTGAGGGAGCCGAGAGAGGAGAAGAGGAGGGTTATTTTGTAGGACGACTTTCACTATAACTAACGGAATCACTGCTATCTGTTGGCTCACTGGAATCTTTTTATTTTTGTGCGACTTTAACAAGGAACCTGTCCAGTGACAGCCGCTTTTGCCTCCTTTTCGATTTCGCGGAAATGTGGACATTGCATTGTCGTTAAACAGATTCATCGCTCGCACTGCTACGCCCTTATTCGGGTGGTGCTTTTCTACTAAATTTTGACCATACGAGTGAGGCACGCCGACTGAGACCGAGCGTGGGAGACGATTACCCACAATCCCGCAGCCAGAGAGAGAAGAACCATCGGCTGAGTTGTGATCACGTGACGCTCGGCAGACAAATCGTATACGTAATACTCGTATTGCAAGACCTCGCTCGTTTATCAAGTTAAAATTTATTAAAAATGTTTGCTTGTCTTGCAAAACACTCGCAGACCAAGTCACTGGCAATCCAAGGTTTTATTGTATTTGTATGATCACAAATAAACGTCAACTAAAATATAATGACCGTGACATCCCTATATGTATCTAAACACTGAATTCTAAACAACTAATGTTCCTGAATGCATTGATGGCCCGGTTCCTTATCCATGGCTTTTCATGGTCATATGACACTGACACCATGGTTGACCTCCCTTTGGATGGCAGTGAGTGAGAGCAGCAAGTGCACTGGTTATAGGGACAGAGTGACTGCAGAGATTTTGGCTTGTGCATTTCTGTGAAGGCGCAGTTCACTGCATTCTCACAGTAGGATCTCATCCCTGTTCCTTCTCCGTCAGGCGGCCATCCAGTCCCAGCTGGACGGGGTCCGCACAGGCCTCCTCCAGCTCCACAATGCCCTAAACGAAGTCAAAGCCATCCAGGGCTCCCTGGCCGACGTCAGCAAGGACTGGAGACAAAGCATCAACACCATCGAGAACCTGAAGGACGTGAAGGAGGCAGTGGTGCAGCACAGCCAGCTGGCATCTGCTGTGGAGAACCTGAAGAACATCTTCTCAGGTGGCGTACTGGGCCGGTCTCTATGGGGCGGGGGGTTTCCCCGACAGCACACCTTAAACTCACTTACAGAAGGTCTCATGATGTAGAAACACTGAGGACTGAAGACGTGCACGGAAGACCTTTTCCATTTTACTGTGGTGTTTCTGTTAACGGGGTCCTGCTGGACTGGGCTGTGGATAAGCTGCTGATGGGATAGTAGGTAGTACAGAGATGCCAGTGGCTTGCACTGGGGAACAGGGTGACAGATCCACTCTGGTTGATGTGCGGCATTAATGTTATTCATGGGATGCTGGTGTGTCATGAAAAAAAAGAAACGGGCAAAGATTTTCAGAGTACTGTACAAGTAGTTTTTCACAGTTCTGATATCTTTGTATCTTTATGAAATCAGGACCCTTAATCACTGATGGCTGCATGTGATGTTAATGAGCTTTATGAAATGTTTCCTGCTTCAGTATTTCTTAGATTTGCTATGACAGCTGCAGCATAACATTTCATGTCTGCCTCAATTTCATCGTCAAAGACACCTGCAGTCTTTCTTAGAGTTTTGTCATAAAGAGTTTTTGATATTATTTGTAATATTTTACCATTTGTAGTATTTTAGTATAATTTACTGCACATGACTGATTCTGTGTAAGTTAACAGTCTTTACTGCTTAATGCCCTTAAGAACTGGCCTGTTGCTTTAGAGAAAAACACTGAAGCAGCCTTGATGTTTGGATGTTATTTACAGTAAGTTCCCATATAGCAGCCCAGTGTCCGGGTCCCCATTTACCTGCAATGTGGCTGTTCGTATGTAGCAACACTACAGTAGCAGGGAACAATTCGTGGCTAATTGTACAGAAATGATTTGTAATGTTTCTAAATTCTAACTCCAGCTTATTTCACAACCATTGGAGTGTAATCATAGTATCAAACCCACCTTTTCTTAGTTTGATAGAGGAGCAGCTGACCTCTATTGCAGCACTGCTCAAGCAAGCTGCTTCTACTCCGACCGCCTTCTCAATTTTGTAAATTCCCTACCCATTACGTCATGGGTTCCCAAACCTTTCAGCCCACGACCCTGAAAATGACAGTGCCAGAGACCCATCATCCCCATTTTGCTCCCTTGCAGATCGGGGTGGGGGGTTCTCCTCGGTAAATTTATCACAATTGTCCGGTTGCATTGCAGTTACGATTAAAATGTATATTATTTTCCATGTTTTCATATGTTTTCTAAACATATTCTGGAAATCATCTCCCAATGGGAAGCTCCATGTTAGATGACTGTGTGGCTGTGTAGGTTTACCCCTTTACCCCTTGAACGTCCATCTGCGGTGGATGTGTCTGCAGTGTGGACGTTTCACAGAGGCAATCCCGCACAAACACTCGCCAGTCCCCAAACCTCCACCTGCAAAAAGGATGGCGTGATGCTCAGGCAATGGACGCTCTCCCGCCCGTAGAGCCCGGGGCGATGGACGCTCTCCCGCCCGTAGAGCCCGGGGCGATGGACGCTCTCCCGCCCGTAGAGCCCGGGGCGATGGACGCTCTCCCGCCTTAATCTTGCTCCCTTTGATACTCTTTTTGAGTCTCCTCCTCCCTGCCCTGTCTGCTTCCTTTTCTGATTCCTCTGGCTCTTTCAGCTGCTTGCGTCAACCCTGTTCCCGCGCCCGCTCGCCTTCTGCGAGGGTGTAGGCGAGCCGGCCGGCTTGATGACGCCCCCGCCGCCTCAGGCGATGCACATTCAGAATGTTCCGCCGTTGCTGCTCTGAGAAACTCTGTCTTGGTGAGGCACCAGTGCTTAATTGTAAACATTACGTGACTGTTAAGGAAATAGGGGTGACTGTTATAAGGAAATAGGGGGTTATTTCTAATTGTTACGGCTTAATTCGAGCCCTGAAATAAATCATCAGATGTCAGAATGAGCTTGGCAGCTGCTGAATTGTTTATCCTGCTGTGGAGGAAGGAGTGGACCACCCTGTCCGGGACCAGCGAGCAAATCCCCAGCATGAAAATGGCGACCAGTGGGGTCTGAATCGCTGAATTAAGTAACAGCACGAGCTTGATATCTGTGTTTCCTGCTCCGGTTAAGCGAAAGGAAAATGCGTCACCCCAGAAAATGGGTACTTAGGTGATTTTGATTTTGAGAAAACCGGCACTCAGGATGGCCCTGGAATCCGCTCACGGTCGTGTTGGGCCGCCGATGCCCTGAAGGGGTTTGGGCGGGCTCTGCCGGGCTCGCCTCTGTGCTGCCTTCATCCACAGCTCATCCTGCTGCAGAGCAGGGGTGCTGAGCTGCAGCCCTCCTCACATCTGGAGATGTACCGCCAGGTGTGGCTGGTTGTTGGCTTCGTTTAAGTACTTACTGAGATGCGTTGAGTAACAGGTGTAGACCAGCAGGTGTTGAGGCCCGGAGTTCACCACTTCGGTCCCGTTTTCTGAACAGGTTTGAGATCTTGCATGTGATGTGAAAGATAAAGCTTCCGGAATGCTCTTGTTGACCCTTCTCCTCACCCCTCTCCTGCAGTGCCCGAGATTGTGCAGGAGACTCAGGACCTGATTG
Source organism: Mormyrops attenuatus (assembly GCA_026777985.1). NCBI lineage: Eukaryota > Metazoa > Chordata > Actinopteri > Osteoglossiformes > Mormyridae > Mormyrops > Mormyrops attenuatus. The sequence continues at coordinate 49,277 of JAODKC010000126.1, read as the reverse complement.
AGCAAGCCCAGCTGCTGCAGGCCCACCGCAGGCTCATGGACCTGGAGTGCTCTCGTGACGACCTCATGTACGAGCAGTACCGCGTGGACAGCAAGAACGTGCACGACATGAACCTGATCCGCGGTTACTTTGACGAGGTGCAGGTGCTCTCTGAGGAGCTGGGCAAGCAGCTGTGGATGGTGCTGCAGCGCGCCATGGTGACGGTGAGGCGCGACCCCACCATGCTGGTGTCGGCCGTGCGCATCATCGAGCGTGAGGAGAAGGTGGACCGCCGCATGCTGGACCGCGAGCGGCAGACCGGCTTCCTGCCCCCGGGGCGGCCCAAACGCTGGAAGGAGCGCATGTTCGCGGTATTAGAGGGCACGGTGAGCGTGCGCATCGAGAGCACGCAGGCCGAGACCCGCGAGCTCGACAAGATGTGGCTGGTGCGGCTGCTGGAGATCACTCGCAAATATGTGCTGGATGACCTGCTGGTGGTGAAGAACCTGATGGTGCAGTGCTTCCCTCCGCATTACAACACCTTCCGTGTCTTCTTCAACCTGTACCACCGTGCCGTCTCGGTGAGGGTGCAGGAGCTGGCCGCTGAGGAGCTGGAGGCCAATGAGATTGTCACTCTGCTCACCTGGGTGCTCAACACGTACAACAGGTATTTGGATTCCACCCTGCCTGATCCCTGCTGCTGCTGACGTAGGTCTTCACTAGTTTGCTGAAGTAGGTCTTTACTAGTTATATTCAGTCCTTTTTGCCTGTATCATAAATGAAAAAAGCAACCAAAGCAGTGTTTATGTTATATATGAATATTAAGCGGGAGAACAATCTGAACAGCAGCTTGGAATGTTGTCACGTGACTCGGGAAGTGTGCCAGGGGCTCTCAGGCCGTGAAATAATGGTTGATCGATGTAATGGGGCTTGCCCGTTCCATGCACACAAATACACAGGTGCAGACTGACACTTTTGTTTATTTGTTTGGCTCTCAAACTCTTGGTAGGTCTATAGACATAATCTAGTTTATTGTTGATGGCATATTTCAGGTGGCCAACTGGAATATGGGTTTTGAGATTGAGGAAATGGGTATACAGATGCTCCTCTATCAACGAACGAAATACATTCCGAACGGCCGTTCGCAACTTGAAATGTTCGTAAGTCATTATTCACCATCATTTTAAGGGCATACGCAAGTACAATGAACTAGGATGCCGAGAGTACGCACGCTACGCTGCTGCGCGGCGGGAGTAGCGGTCAGAAGTTGTACTAGGCGGAACTGGAGCGCAGAAAAAATAAATTTGATGATGTGGACAGGAAACGGGAGCCCAGTAAACACAATTTGGACTTAAAGATCCTCTTCGTTCGTACGTCTGAAAGTTCGTAAGTTGAACGTTCGTAAGTAGAGGAGCATCTGTATTTTAAGGTTTCAACTTACCATTCTCTGGGGAGCAGGAGGGCAGGGTCACTAGATAAAGGACCTGAGCCCAGGTGGCTACTGGGTAATGTAGTTTGGGGGGCCTGTTCAGTAGTAATGGGATTTCCCATATGATATTTTGAGGGAGGGAAGTTTGAATTTGTATTAAGGCATGTACAGTGGTACCTCGGTATTCATCCTTAATCCGTTCCAGACAGAACATATACCAAACAAATTTTTCCATAAGAAATAAAGGGAAAATGATTAATCCGTTCCCATGAAAAAAAATCCTATTGTTATTGGCATATTACACATTGATGGGGTTGTATAAAATAATTTAAACACTGCTTAATACTCAAATACATAAATACAAAAGCAATAAGATGAAATAGATGAAAAGAGAGTTATAGCGCGGGTTGTTCACTGAATGGTAGCAACTGGCGTACTGACGGTCGTGGGCCATCGTGGCTTTGTCTCGAGAGAGGTAAACAAGGGTAGCGCGCGGTGTCGTGACTCATTTTGACCCATACAAGTTCTAGCACAAGAGTCGTATTTCAAACAGGACGTATACCAAGTTGGACTTATTCCAAAGCAGACGTATACCGAGGTACCACTGTATTATTAAGTGGACTATTCAGTGTAAATTTATTATGATTGACATTTATGAAATGTAATTGGTCAATTTTAGAATATATTTATGGGGGGTATAGTTGATGTTTTGAATAGTCATGGATCATGGATGTGCTTATTGGTAATCATATGGTTTGATCCAGCAGGAAATAAGGAAGCTACACCAGGTTACCAGGGAGAGACAGGAATCAGAGGCAGAGGGTAGGGTGCTGGTTCAGTCCTGATGAAGGACTTAATCCCAGTAATTGAGTGCAGGAGAATTTTGTAATAGTTAAGTTACTTCGGTTTTTTTCTTTTCTTTTTTTCTTTATTTTTCTTTAATTATATTTAGTTGTTTGGGACCCATCTGCACTTGGAAGGGACAATAAAGTATGTGCATCCGATCCTGTCTTGTGAGGCCTCAGGTTTGTTTATTGGCCTATGGCCCGGTGCCCACGACAGTTGAAATGGTAGCGGTGGCCAGCTGCAGGTTGGGCGCCCAAGGCGGCTCACTCTCTTCAGCTTGATGAGCGTCCGCCTTCAAGCCCAGTCTTGTCTTGTGCTGCTGGTCGGACTTTATGTTTCTCATGGGGTCCAGGGTACCTGTTTTAGTTTTTAGATGAGCCTCTTTCCTGCAGATTTGTTTGCCTGAATTAAAAGTTTGGTTGTAGGACTTTAAACCATAGTAATTTATAGCACAAAGTATGATTCTTTATTGTGTTTGCTCTGTTGTACTAATTCGGTAATTGTAGCAGTTAACCACGGATTACTGTGGGATCAGTGCAGTAAATCTAGGCTTAGGAAGGCATGATCCTGACTCAGTGCATGCTGGGATAGAAAGCCCATGGCCAGGCATGGCTGCCGTCTTCCTGAATGGCTGTCCTGGGTCCCCGATTGTCCTTTGGGCCATGAACACCCTGTTTTTGCAGTGTGGAAATGATGGGCGACCCCGAACTGGCCTCCGAGTGCGACATCAACCAATTGGAGCCCTTGCTGACTCAGGACGTCGTGGACGAGCTTCTCAGCAAGTACATCCAGACCATCACCGTGAGTCCAAGTTCCCCGTGTGTCACCATAACCAGTGAAGGTCAGGTTCATTCAGGCTTGGTGTAGCTTCCTAACGTTTGGCCCTTATACCCTGTTAAATCATTATGCTCTAACCTTGATCATGGACATTAAAGCTGTGGAATGTTGCTGTTCTGACGCCTCTGGTGATTGGCCGATATTAGACTCTAGTCCTGAATTAGGTTTACATGGATAGTTGTGCGTTACCATAACTTGAGCACTTGAGGCACTGAGCGTCTGTCTGTCTGCCATTGCCATCCCAGTCAAACATCACAGGCTGGCTTCGCAAAGCCCTGGAGACCGACAGGAAAGACTGGCAGAAGGACACAGAACCCGAAGCTGACCAGGACGGCTACTACCAGACCTCTCTCCCTGCCATCGTCTTCCAGGTACGGCGCTGCTTCGCCGGCGGGCGCCAGAGCGTCGGACCCAAACCAGCCGCTGATGCTTATGCAGGCCCGCTGTCTCTTCCTAGATGTTCGAGCAGAATCTGCAGGTGGCGGCCCAAATAAACAAGACGTTTAAGGAACAGGTGCTGTACCTGTGCCTAAAGCAGATGGGCTCCTTCCTCCTAAGGTGAGAGGGCCTGGAGGGGGGGTTAGCATTGTGGGGGGGGTCACGCTTCAGCTGGGGCTGCCAGCTTAGCATCACACACAGGCTACCGCTAAAATGCCCGCTATCTGTATCTTTTCCATATGTGCTTATATAGTACAACCTGTGTAACCTAAATATATCTTTGGTCATGCTTTTACATTAACAGCACATTCATAATGCCTTTACAATGCATTCATAGAACATTCATAAGCAGCATGTAAGTATACCGTAATATCCTAACTTACCTTAACAGCTGTAATGTACACTCTTAACAAACATTATATGATGATGCGATTATAATGTCGGTTATTATATTATATTGGGTATTAATGCATATTAAACTGAATGTTCTATTACTGTATTATAAAGACATTATGAAGGTGCAGTTAATGTAAAGTGTTACTCTTTACTTTTACCTATACAGGGATTACCTGCTTATTCCGTAAATCTCTGACTTGTAAATGTCGTTGCAGTCAGTGCTGGTTGTGGGCATTAAGTTCCGTTGATATGAACTCATTTAGGTACCAAGAAGAAGCTATCGCCTATAAGAACGACCACCTGAAGGATCGCCAGCAGCCGCAGTGTTACGTTCAGTACATGATCGCTGTCATCAACAACTGCCAGACGTTCAAGTAAGTCAGGTGCAGATCCTGCATGAGGGGGGGGTGGCTGCTGTGGTGCGTCAGACTCCAAGAGCTCCTTATATGTATCTGCATTTAACCCATGCAGCTCAGGTACAATTTCAGTGCTTTTTCGTAATATGGTGAGTTTTTGAGTATTAATGAAAAAAACGTTTTGCCTCTCCACCAGGGAGTCGATTAATAGCTTAAAGAAGAAGTACACCCTTAAAATGGAGCCGACGCAGCACGACGCCGCCATCGAGGGGACGCTGAGCGAAGTGGCCAGGGAGGGCTGCCAGTTCCTGCTGGATGAGGTCTTCCTTGACTTAGAGGTAGGAATGCTGGCAGACGGCAGTTACCCGGACCGTATGGGTGTGTAGCATTTCCGTGTTATGGGAGACGTGAGCTGGGGCCAAGAGGAGAGGTGTGGCCTTGTGGGTGTGGCCACAGAGGATGTGTGACCTTGTGGGTGTGCCCACAGGGGGCGTGTGACTTTGGGTGTGGCCACAGAGGGTGTGTTGCCATGTGCGTGTGGCCACAGAGGGTGTGTTGCCATGTGCGTGTGCCCACAGGGGGCGTGTGAGTGTGGCCACAGGGGGTGCGTTGCGTTATGGGTGTGGCCACAGAGGGGGCGTTTCTGTGATATTGAAGTTGTGGTCTGAGAAGAGACGACCTGAGACCATACCAGCACCTTGTGACACTGTCAGTGTGACTGTCCTGCATTTCCATCAGGTAGGAAATGCAGAGAATCCCATAAATCGAGGTTACAATCCCATTGAAGGCGACCGTATTGAGCTTAAGGTACTTTAATACGTTTTGAAGTATTAGGGTGAAGCACTAAATCGAATGGAATATAAAATGGTGCAATAAGGGTGCAATAAGTTTAATATTCACAGAACAGGAATCTTTAATCTGCAGCGTGACTTTTTAATGCGTTTTTCAAGGTCACTGAGCAGCTTTTATGAATTTCCTCCCTATTACACCCTCACTGTAACGTTCTACTTCCAGAGGTGTTGCTGTTCATGTTCCACATTAACTAAGGGCTAAATTAATAGTCTAACGTTTATGGAATTCCAAAAGTGAGGACTTCTTTCTGGGATGTGATAGGTAATCATTCCGAAGTGCTGTATGCCCTGGCCAGGCTCCAGAACCCGCTTGTCTGTGGAGCAGACCCTGGCTCCTCTTATCTTCCGTCGTCCAGGCCTGGCACTGTGGTTCCTCATGGACCTTTTCCTCTTCCCAGCATCACCTCAGCGAGCTCCTGACCAGGAAGTGGCTGGGTGGCTCTCATGCCGTGGACACCATCTGTGTCACTTTGGAGGACTACTTCAATGACTTCTCCAAGATCAAGAAGCCCTACAGCCAGGTAGGTGGCGTAAGCCAGAGCGCGGCACCGGGCCCGACGCGGGCTTCTACACAAGGCTGCTTGGGGGCGCCATGCCCAAATGACGATAGCCCTATACCTGATTGGTTCCCCCATGAGATGTTGCCAAGGATGGTGTCCTGTGCATGCTGTCCTGCAGGACATGACGAGGGAGGCGCACCGCAGGGTGGTGCAGGAGTACCTCAAGGCCGTGCTGCAGAAACGCGTCACCTTCAAGAACGCCGACGAGCGGCGGGAGGGCGCCGAGCGCATGATTAAGGAGGCGGAGCAGTTCAAGTCCCTCTTCAGGAAGCTCTCTGCTGCAAGTAGCCCCGCCTTTGTCACCTGCCCTTAACCTGGAATCTCACCATCGTCTTCACCACTTATGTGTCAGGTTCACAAAGTTCTCCTCCGGGACCGTGTGTGTGTGTGCTCATTCTAATAGATGCTTCAAAGATGTGTGTACTCTGCGTAAGGGTTCAATGGCAGGGCCTGTTCTCAGACTTAAACCTGCAGCTCTTTCGTTTGCGAGTCCCTGCAGCCACTAGGTGGCCCACTTCCACTGAAAGAGAGGCACTAAGCCAGGGCGCTTCAAATCTGGACCTCGATTCCAAATCCAGGCCTTGTTTTCAGTTCTCCCAGGTAGTTAGTTTAATAATTACTGATTCTGATTGGCCAGAGGCTTCACACCTGGCTCACAGGTAAAGGAAGGCTAGAAAATCAGCAGGGCTCGGACCTCGAGGACTGTGATTTGATCTGAAAGCTCTCCTGATGTATTTCAGGGGGAGGACACTGATCGTCTCTGTGACAGCATAGCCGCCATCGCTGAGGTCTTCAAGCTGACAGACCCCTCCCTTCTCTGCCTAGAGGTCTCCACCCTGGTCTCCAAGTACCCTGACATCAGGTGAGACTCCCCCTCCTGAAGTGATCAGGACTTTGACGTTTGCCCCATTGCATGATGGGTAAAATGATTCCCCGAGGGGCGTCTGATCGTCCGCGCTTCCGCAGGGACGAGCACGTGGTGGCCCTGCTGGCGGTGCGCGGGGATGCCAGCCGGGACATGAGGCAGACCATAATCGAGACCCTGACCCAGAGCAAGTCCTCGCTGCCGGCCACCGCGCAGCCCATCTTCAAGGACATCACCGTGTCCTCCATCACCTCCATGGCTGTGCCCAAGCTGCTGAAATAGATGTGGGTGCAGCACTGCGTCTGGTGATTGCATGGACGTGCCCTCCATAAAAGTGGGTGTCTCCTGAGGGAGCAGCTGAGCAGCGATCTGCAGGAGGGTCTGATACCCGGGTGGTGTGACGTAGCGATAAGTCAGAGCGAATCATCTGAAGGACAGAGAGACCCCCGGTGCTAGGAGCCATGCTAATCCGCCTGAAAGTGGACAGTGGCTTAACTCTGGTCAGTGGGTTTAACAGCTTCGGAAAGTATTTAATCTTCTATTAAAACTCAGTTTATCGTCTGCCTGCTTCCTGTGTCCAGAGGTGGGTAGTTCGGGTCCAGAGAGTAAAAGTCCAGACCGAGATTTTGTTTCAACCAACAAGTTGAGCATAAAGAGTCTGTCAGAGAGTAATTAACTGGTTGGTTGAAACAAAATCTTGGTCTGGACTTGTACTCTCTGGAACTACCCAGCTCAGCTGGAGGATTGTTGTCGTTGTGAATATTTAATAAAATAACACTTGTCAGAATCGAATGGTGTGTGTGAAATAGATGGTAAACATTCTTGGATTTCCTCTGCTCTGTAACAAACGCATTCAAAGGTATAGTCCCTGTCTTGTGTGGTTTCACAGAGTTCATGTTCGTCTGTGTTCCTCCACAATGACTCTGGCATCATCCATTTTTGTCAGGTTGGTAGTGATTATGCTAAAATAAAACCCTGTGGTGTGCAATTGATTTTAAAGCTGCAATCTAGCCGGCATGCTGTCTGTGGCATACAGCTCACAATGGTGGCTCCATCGGCACCAGTGGCCAGATGGGGGCGCTGTGGCAATACCGACAGCTGTAGCAAGGCAGCTGTTGGGCGCTGAGTTGGGTGACCTCTGCTAATTGTTGTTGTTATTCTGGTACTGTTTGGTCTAACGTGGAAAGTGACTCGGATAGCAGCCACTGATACTGTTCTTAAGCCGTGAATCAATGATCCTCTCCCTCCTGGGACTGGGAGACTGGGAAGGGCAGAACAGGACTGGCGAGGTAGGTCCGGCTAAGGAGGTGCAGTCGTGTGCCCATTTATGCACGTGTGGCCAGGCAGAGCAGCACCCCTTCCACAGGGTTGGTGGTTCGACCCGCACAGGAAGCACTGTTTACTCTCAAGGAGAACTTCTTCACATCATGAAGGCAGGACAGCTTGACGTTAGCCTACTTCACGCTGCCGAGTGGAATCCTGGTTTGATAATTTACCGTAATTCACTTAATAGATTAATCAAGTCTAATGAATGAACTCTGCTGGAAAGAGGTCATCATGCAGTTAGCTTTCAGAGTGATGAAAGTGATGGAAAACACCCTTACATCACTGTACTTGTCTAATACTGCCCCCTTCTGGATATTTTAATATAACGTGACAAAGTACTGTTACTTAACAGCACTATGCTACTCTAAAGTACATTTTTATATATATAAATATATATATATATAAATAATTTGAGGTATGCTCAGGTGCATACATTCAAATAAATTATGACACAAACTCAGGGACTACAACAAACTTCCAATATTTAATTTTTAATAAGTGCACGTCTTCCTGCTTGCTCTAGAAATGCAGTTATACTCCAGCCAAAGATTTCAAAAAAATAATTTACATAAGTTACACTGGGGCTGTCAGCATCTCTCTGGATACTGAAGCAGCTCTGATTAAGTTGGGTCTATGAGCGATACACTCTGTCCTTCCATTAATCCAGTTTGGTCCTCTGCTCTGGTTTATAATGGCAAATGATCTCCACCAGGACATATGTGTTTATAAGCAGGAAGAGCAGGCTGGCCAGCCAGACAAGCACAAAGGTATTCTGTCCCTCAAACTCCAATAAGTAAGCGGGGGCCAACCACACTGCCTGGGAAACAAAGTGAACAACAGAACTGTCAGGATAATCATTTGTCATCTATCTACTGTCTGTTACAGGACTTTGAATAATGCTTTACGGCCAAAAACATGGCTGAATGGATATTTCCAGGGCATATGTTCTGGGAAGTTGTGCTGAAATCTAGTAGTTTTCTGTAGTATGTAAATAACTGCAGTGCAGCGTCTTGTACATCTATTATGTGGCTGGTACATAAATCACACCCAGTGCCGAAACGGAGTTACCTGTCCAGCGAACCAAAGCACAAGGAGACTCAATCCCCTCCTGAGTGACATGGCGAGCCGAGGGAGGACTAGCGGCATGAGACACAGGTACCACAGGAAGTACTGTAATAGACAGGAAGCAGGGTTAACGGTGCCACAGGAAGTACTGTAACAGAGGTGGCAGGGTTAACGGTGCCACAGGAAGTACTGTAACAGGTGGCAGGGTTAACAATACCACGGGAAGTACTGTAACAGACAGGTGGCAGGGCTAACGGTGCCACAGGAAGTACTGTAACAGACAGGTGGCAGGGCTAACGGTGCCACAGGAAGTACTGTAACAGACAGCACACAGAGTCAATCTGTGCATCAACCTGTTGCTCAGTACATTATAACTGTGTATTTTGGCTGGAAGCATCAACGTTCAATGGAATAATATTCTCCTATCATAATTATTTTCATGACACTATTTATTTTGACAATCATTATGAATTTCAAGGTGGTACTATGGGTTACGGACATGAAGCGGGGGCCGGTACCTGGGATGTGCACACTTTATTGAAGCAGACAAAGATGGCTGTGTTGAGGAAGCAGCAGAAGGCCAGGTCAGAGTGGTACGCCAGTGAGGTGAGCAGGAGCAGCACTAGCTGGGGCAGGAACGCGGCCAGGCCCAGTGCTGGGCTGCAGGAGCTCTCTGCAGTCAGATACAGCATGTAGAAGTAGGCAGAGAAGTTATGCCGAATGTCCCTCCTGGTCAGGTGGTAGAAGTAAGTTTCCTGCAGGAATTCCCAGCCATACCTTCGCCAAGGAAAGACAACAAGGATCACAGCTGAGCAAGACTTAGGCCGGCAGATAAGCGGAAACGTAAAGCTCAAATGAAACAGGAGGTAGCTTCAAATGGAGATGCCTCACAAGCAGGCTGCCACCTCACTCCTGTAAAATGCTGCACACCCAGTCACTGGTGTCTCAGAATGAAACTAGTTCTTTAAAGGACAGAGGAACAACATCCGGGGTGGTCCCGGAAAATCCTGGGTGGGTGGCAAACCTATTCACAATAGACCCGAGTAGACTGACTCGCATGGTTTAGCATGGTTTAAGGGAGAATGGTTCCCTCCAAAATATAAACCACGGCTACCCCCAAAATGCTGTATAACTGCCCAATTGCACGCATTCCTTCCTTTCTGCCAGTTTAACTTACATCTGGTAGAACAATAAGGTAAATCCGCAGAAGACTGCTCCGGAAACAGCAGCAAACACAAGCAGATCCCTGTTTAGGAACCTTCGGAGAGCTTTCACCAGCTTCCCTCCACATCGGGATGGTGCCGAGTCCGAGGTCCTGCGTCCCGGGCTGGCCCGGAGTGACAGGGCGATGGGCAGGGCGTAGGTCACCGGGTAAATCTTCATGTGCACCGAGAGCCCGTAGAAGGCGCCTGCCTGGGCCGGGTGCCCATCCTCCAGGCAGGCCAGCGTGGCGAGCACCAGGGCGGCCAGCAGGCCCTCCGCGTTCCCCCGGCTGGAGACGCCAGCAGGCAGGGGGTTCAGCAACCACAGGGAGCAGTACCGACAGGCCAGCTGACATGGCATGCCCCGCCGGCGGAGGATGCTGTACGTCAGGTAGCCAGAGATGAGGTCACATGCGATGAAGAGCAGCTTCCCAAAATGTACACTCAGGTAGATGTTAGGGGCCAGCATCCAGGCCAGCAGAGGGGTGTAGCGGTAAGTGGATCTCCTGTACGGCGACGCTCCCTATTAAACATCATATAGGCAGGGATGCACGTAACCGGCGTGTAAGTCCGCGTTCACTTTAAAAAGCGACAAGTGCGGCTATCGATTGGTAAAACAACGCAAATGCACGCGCATTTTATGTGTATTTGCGCTTTTGTGACAGATTAAAATGCACGATCATTTCTTGTCATATTAGCGAAAATGCGTGAACTGTTTCAACAATGGACTGCTCTGCATATAGACAAACAATATAACGACTGCAAGAACACGGTCATTGTGATTTCTCTTAAAACTGCATGCAATATGCAGATTTTACTAAGTATTTAAGGGCGATGCTGCAATAGCACAAGCCACAGACCGTATTTATAAAGCGCCAGAATACAAAATTTAAAGAGACGTAACCAACCTGCGTGATGAATCTGGACGCGTCTGTGAATACGTGGTAATCGACGTCTGTGTATTTCACCTCCATAGTTTTATCCTGATACATGCCAAAGAAAGTCAGGAGAATTCGGACCAGAAGGGCCGAAGCGAAGAGAAGCCGCTTCCGCGTCAGGACGGAGACCGCCCGGTCCGTGACTGAGACCGCCCGGTCCGTGGCGGGGACCGTGACTTCATTCATGACTCCTGTCACCGCCGCTGTGAAACTGCGCCCCGAAACCCCCCTACATCCCTCACCTCACACTCCGCCCAAGCGCAAGCGAGGTCCACGGGGGGACAAGATTATATATATTTTTTTTAACTACAGGCAGATTTATTTTGCAACATCGCCTATAACCATGACCGAACACGACACAGACGGCGACCCCTCCGCTGCGGTGCGCCGTATAGGATAAGCGAGGGTGTCCCGACGCCAGCCGGCCCCCCGTCCTGCGATCCGCCAGGACGCCTTTACTTCCGTACGGCTGCGCGAATGGCTGGAAGCAGGAAGCCTGGGACTCGGAAGTGCTTCTCCGTCGCTTTTCCGTGCGCGTCGATGCTTTATTATGGAGCAAGACATGAGCCGCATGCATGGACGAACGCTGGCGACGATACCCGCATGTTTAGGGAAAATGTGGGTCTAGTATTTTCTTTAAAATGGGAGAGATTACTATGAAAACCTGGGGTGTTTCTCGCTATGCATACTCGACCGTGCTTGTGTTCTCGCGTACTCGCACGACGTCATCTTCCCTCGCCGGATGTTGGGGTGAGTCTCAATACCAAGAACGCAAAGACCGTACTTGCGGTTACGGGTAACTGCCATCGCCATTCAGTGGTGTCGCCTTGAGTAATGAGGTTTTCAAAATTTTAGTGCTGCTTAAAACGTACCTTTGTGGTCTGAAAAACAATCAGGAATCAGCTGCACCGAACCCTTTAAACTGAGCGCCCAATGGCGCCGTAAAAGCTCATGACTGGGACCGACGTTATTCCTTAATATGAAACGACTCAAACCCCGTTAAATCAGTTGCCTAACTGGTCTTATGTAACGGCAGCTGAATTTTTCTTTTTTAAAAATTAAGTCGTATAGTTCCGAACGCCTGTTATATAACATTAACAAAATGCACATGCACTATATAGTCCCTAACACAGTACAAAGAAACACGGCACACCGGCTGGCTTGGCATAAGCTGCACTCTAAGGTCTGTTCGTCGCCAAGCACAAAATTGCGGAACCAAGCAAGAGACTGTCCATCGATCACATGTGATTAGTGACATACAAAGTCAGAGTGTGATAAATTTTATTTATTGCTGAAAAATCTTGGGGGAGGGGATCAATTTGCATAAAAGTCATCTTTGCTTTAGAAATATTTACCTTACTGGTTAGTACACAACATTTAAATATCAAAGTACAGTAAACAGACTGGAGGTAATATGCCCTCCTTGTAACACAGCATTTCAATCCTTCGTAGAAATTTAACAAACGGGAGGTTCCGATGCAGTCTATATAATCACATAGGTCACTCAGCTCAAATACCTAGTCCACATTTATTCTTCCTTATTTTTTAACGTATTACTGCGATTTTAATTAAAATAAACTCCACATTACCCCACTGTTCATTTCACGTCAATATAAATGGTATGCTTTTCGCCATTACAAAAGGAAGGACGTGTATAAGCGCAACTCGGAGTGTTAAGAAATACTTTTAAAACCATTTTAAAGAAACTAACGATAAAGTCCTCTGTGACCTCCAAGAAAGAAAGAAAGAAAAATAAAACCCCCTTTTTTGTAACTGGCGGGAATCAAGCAAACAGGACGTGTGTGTATTCCCCACCACAAAGTAAACACAGATGTGCTTCTCGAACGTTCCTGCAAGTTTCAGACCTCCATTCAGCCTGGACGTGTCTTATGCTTTAGTGTGTGTGCCTCTACATATGCACGTGTTCACATAAGTACACAAAGCAGAGGGCCGACGGTCTCCAGCCGAAAGCCACCTGAAAGACAGAGCGGGCTCCCTCTGCCGCTGGAGGGGAAAAAGGAAAAGAAAAGAACAAAAAGAGAATAATATTCTAATCTGCATCCAGGGTGACCACAACAGAGGCTACGGTCGGCTCGCCACAGAAACTGCAAATACGCTGGCGTGAAAATCAACCACTTCGCAGTCAACGTTGCAGTGCAAACAATGACGCCTCTGAACTACGCCCTCTTCTGGCCACATCGGGAGTGCATAATGTCCAAAAGGTATACTGAATGCATAACGGCGAAGTGTGTAGGCAGCAGTGCCCTCACACCGAGCGGGGCTGCCTCAGTGCACTTACGGACTAAGGGGATTAACTCCAAGTAGCTATAGTGCATATTGACAATTACGACAGAGCAGCATTAAACGTAATGACGTGACGTACACATGACGATTAACTCCTTAATATACGCTTCACATTTTATCAAGTTGCAGATGCTCTTGAAACAATTACTTTGTAACATCAAGAAACTGCCAAAAACGTATGAAATTCAAATAAAACATTACATTCAAAACCGTTTCCAAAGAAATTCAGGAACACAGGAAATGTGTGCGGTATGCAAAAAAGTCCATACAAACCATATTCTTAAACATTTACACATTGTACTTCAAATAAATATAAAAGTTGCATTTTTAGACAATTAGCTGCTGTAATAGTCCTTGATAGAAAAATGCTTTGCATTTCCACCTTTTGAACAGCTCCCCTGTAACCTGTCCATTCTTTCTAAAAGGCAGAGGCACAGATACAACACAGTAAGTTATGGTTCTGTTTTAGTGTTTTTTCTTTTTTTAATAAGCAAATTGTGCATTGAGATGTTAATGAAATCTGTCTGAACTATGAGCTGACATTGGACCTGTAGAGATAGTTCATACAGAATAAACTGGAGAACGGGAAGCAGACATGTACAATGATAAAAGTCTCCCTCACACTAACCAAACCCTAACAGAATTTCCCTGCACCCCCTGAATAAGATCAAATCTCCAAGCCTTTATACTCCTTTAAGAGACATGGTGATTTTTACAATTTAAGAAAATAACTTCGTAAACAGGTGTCAGGTGTCACTCGCCGGTCTTCAGTGCAAAGTCCCCGAGGCCATGGAGGAGAGTCCGCCATCAGTGTGGGCTTCCTCTCACCTTGGCAGAGGCCAGTTTCAGGCACAAAATGTTTACAGGTTCTCCAATCCCCCAAAGCACATTCTAAAAGGTGGTAGGATAAAAAAAAAAAAAAAAAAAACAGACCCTTAAAAACTACAGGCCTCTGGAATATTTTTTTGCGGCTGAACCGGAGCTGCAGTGCTCTTCAGTCGGCTTTGTCCAGTCCGTCAGGAGCATGAGGGCCGACGATCTTCAGCCGAAAGCCACCTGAAAGACAGAGAGGGAGGGAGGATCACTTCACATGCCAGGAGACATGGAGAGACCGTGGCAGGAAGAAGAAAAAAGAAAAAAATGAGGCAAAAACAAAAGGCTCTAAGGGCCCTAACTCCACATGGGCACCTACTGACAGCCAGTCCCGCTCAGTTACACCGGTTCAGCTCTGGGGTTCTTTTCAGATATATAAATAAAGGAAGAGGGAAAAAAGACCCCCCAGCTTGGGCATCGGGGGGGGGGGTGCGTGCTGCTGTACCACTGTACAGCCCCTTCCTCCTGTTAAAGTCTTGTAGGCTGGTGGAGGGCGCCCCCCGCAGGGAAAAGTCAACCTTGCGCGCCTAAGCATTGACTGTGCGGGGGGAGGCAGCTCGGAGGCTCTTCTCACTTGGGGGGGAACGGCAGGGTTAGTAGGGGTCCTCTCCAGTCCCTCCCCCTGACTGTGGTAACATTACCTTGCTGCGCTGCGTCAATGGAGGGCTGTTTGCAATCCTGTGCATAGTGCCCACTGACCCCACAGTTGTAGCAGGACGCGCTGGCGCCCTTCTTCAGGCCGGGCAGCACCCCCACCGACGGGAATAGCGGCTGGTAAAAGCGGCCGAAGGCGGCCACGTGCTGCAGGCCATAGCCGGCCTGGGCCCCCAGCACGGGCTCGGAGGGCGTGTGCAGCAGCGGCCCGCCGCTGTAGGGCGAGGGCGCCGCTGGGAAGAAGGGCAGCTGGGTGGCGCCGGTGCTCCCGGCCCCCTGGCTGAGGTAGGCGCCGCCCCCGGCGCCACAGAGTGACGTCAGGTGCAGGAAGGGCTGCATGCTGAATGCCTGCCGTGCCATCTGGGGTGCATAGCAGTAGCTGGGCGGGTGCATGTTTCCGCAGCTGCCACGGCAACCGCATGCACCGCAGCCCACTGGCTGAGGAGGGCCGGGCTGTGGCTGCTGAGGGGCGGGGCTGTTGATGAAGGAGGTGCCGTCACTGTGGGCGGTGCTGTGCGTCAGGGCGGGGCTCGGTGTGGGGGCGGGGCCAGGAATATGCGTGGGCACCGCGGCGGCCTGCGACTGGCCTGGCGTGGAGGTGACCGAGGAAGCGGGGGGCCCGGCCAGCGTGGGGGCGGCGAGGCTGTAGGACGAGGGCAGGGCAGACGGCAGAGACATCCCTGGGGCCTTGGGATGGGGCTCCAGCAGGGAAGGTTCGGTGCTGGGGAAGGCTGCCTGCAGGGGTGACACGTAGGCGGGGCTGGGCGGGATCACACTGATGGCACCCATTGGTGGCTGGTGCACTGTGGCGGAGGCCCCGCCCTCAGAGATAGGTGGGCCAGGAGTGGGGCTGGGGACGGGGGCCATCTTGAAGCGCTGAACCAGGGGCTGGATGGCTGGGCTGGTGGGGGGCGGCAGGCTCAGCTGCGAGGGGGGTGCCGGCAGATGCTTCTCGACGTCCCCTATGGGCCCCGTGGGGAGGGGCTCGCGGAAGGCGGCCGGCAGCGGCACTATCACACCCCCGGCTGGCTTCTCTGTCCTGCTGGTGCCGTTTGGCACCACAACTGCCACAGGTTGCATGAAGGCCATCGGGGAGAGCTCTGGAGGGGCCGGGGGCCCGTCCTGCTGCGCTCCGGGTAGCATGGGTCGTACGGTGGCCACAATGGCGCCCCCTACAGGCTTGCTGGGCAGGAAGCTGTCTGCTCTGCCTTTACTGGAGTCGTCGGAGTTGCTGTCGGTTTCTGCGGGAAGGATCAGAATATAGACCGACATCTTCAGGAAGGCACCAGGGTGCAGATTTAATGGAGCCGCCCTGGTGTGCGTTAATCGTGAGCGCCAGCTGCGGGAGACACGCCCACCTCTGTCCTTGTCGTCCTCGCTTTCCAGGCTCTCCCTCCCATGCTGCGGACTGGAGGGGGAGCTGTAGCTCTCAGAGGACGTCTCACCATACGCATCTGGGCCCAGCCCTGTGGCCACAAGTACAGCACATTCACATGCGAGGTTAAAATCAAGACAACTACCCCTTATGTAAGGCTCTTCCTCAGCTACAGAACAATCGACAGTGCTTGGCATGACGAGATCTGGATTGTATAGCTCTTTCCTGCTGACAGTTAAGTGAAAGTTAATTAAACAGGAATGTATCTGCAATGAAACCTGGCAGCTGGTGAGTATTAGTGTGGTGACGCCAACATGCCTGGCCCTGCCAGGTCCCACCCTTCCCAGTGTTGCCCATGCCTCGCCCCACCCTTCCCAGCCCTGGACTGCCCCGCCCATGCTCGGCCCAATCCAAGCTGGCAGGAACAGAAGCAGCAGCCGCCTGCGCAGAGAATGAAGAGAAGCTCATGACGGCCACAGCCCAGCCTGCCCTCCCGAGGGGCTCAGAAACTTTACCTTTGTCACCCAACTGTTGTGTGAGCTACGGAGGACCCGGCCTGCCCTCCCAAGGGGCTCACACCTTTATCTTTGCCGCATGAGCTACGGAGGCCCGGCCTGCCCTCCTGAGGGGCTCACACCTTTACTTTTGCCACCTAGCTGCTGTGTGAGCTACGGAGGGCCTGGCCTGCCCTCCTGAGGGGCTCACATCTTTACCTTTGCCGCCTGGCTGCCGCATGAGCTGCGGAGGGGCCGGCCTTCCCTCCTGAGGAGCTCGCGAACTTTACCTTTGCTGCCCGGCTGCCGAGGGCCTGGCTTGCCCTCCCAAGGGGCTCACACCTTTACCTTTGCCGCATGAGCTACGGAGGCCCGGCCTGCCCTCCTGAGGGGCTCATACCTTTACCTTTGCCGCCCGGCTGCCGCATGAGCTGCGGAGGGGCCGGCCTTCCCTCCTGAGGAGCTCGCAAACTTTACCTTTGCTGCCCGACTGCTGCGGGCCCGGCTTGCCCTCCCGAGGGGCTCACACCTTTACCTTTGCCGCATGAGCTACGGAGGCCCGGCCTGCCCTCCCGAGGGGCTCACACCTTTACCTTTGCCACCCGGCTGCTGCGTGAGCTGCAGAGGGCCCGGTCTGCCCACCCCATTAGAGGCAGATGCCGTCCTGGCCTCTGGCTTCTTCAGCTTCTCCCTGAGGAAACAAACACAGGGCTGTCACATGTCACCATGGGGCTAGGCCCACAGACCCTGCCCCTCTGACAAGAGTATGGCTGCAGATCCACTTTGTGGCTGATCCACTGTGGGACGTTAGATCCACGAGGCTTTCATTCTGAAATTATGTATGTATAAAGTATGGGGATGGTTTTTGTTTGCTGTTATTTGGCTGCTACAAAACAATTCGTGTTTAGGTTACTGCTTTTGGTTAATAGTTTAATTCACTTTCATGTGTGGATTGCTCTGGTCTATTGAATAGTGTTATAATACACATACATTTATACATTAAGTGTAAGTCAGCCTGACTCAAAACGAGCTTTTTATTTTGAATAGCGCGTGTTTATCATTTACCATTTATCGTTTACCATTAAGATTTTGCGTTGTCTGAGAAATTTCAGTTAAATAGACATTATACAGCAGCAGCACAGAGAGAAATACCGTTCTTTGAGCAATCATTCCTTAACGGTACAACGTTGTTTAAAACTCAAACATTAATTGGTGTAGTTTTTCCCTTATATCCAACACAAAACAATAGCTGTTAAAATAACATTTTAAATAGTGCACATCAGTTACAATGTAGCAGATACCAAAAAATTCTGCATATTGAATAAAAATAACAGTACTGGTACCACAGTGGACTTCCAGTCTGTCAGCAGGTCTGTCTCTCAACATGTCTGCCTCACCTTGGATATACCTCACCGAGGATCTCCTCACAAAGGATCTCCCTCACAGTGCGTCTGCCTCACGGAGGATATACCTCACGGAGGATCTCCCTCAAAGTGCGTCTGCCTCACGGAGGATCTCCCTCAAAGTGCGTCTGCCTCAGCGAAATTCTGCCTCACAGTGAGTCTGCAGCCAGACCCTTCTCCCTCTGACTCTACAGTGCTACACTCTCTGACCAGCAATTCCGGTCCTCTGGGGATCCCGTGGCAGCTGCCGAAACCAGCATGCTGGAATGCTGCTCAGGATTACTCAACCACGGGTTAACCAGGTAACAATGACCCACTTTGTGCCGTTTCCCCTAATTAAGAGTGACCAGCTGTCCCGCTGGCCCATGGACCCCAGTGTGATGCTCCTTACCAGTCTGCTGCTGAAGCTCTCGCTTTGCTCTTGTTGGCGGGTGGCCCGGTTCGTTTGTCATCGCCAGGGTGCTGTTGATGGAAGACAGACTCAGGAGCAATGGACACAATCTGGCCAACGCTGGGGGGGTTCTCAGGGTCTGAGCGCTGAGGAAGCAGGAGACCTACTTCTGGATTCGCAGTCATGGTGGCCGCTCCTACCACGTCCCTGAACCTAGGGCAAAGCCCCCTCACACTACCTGGCATTACCACCTACTGGATCCACTGAACCATCATCCATCTCCATCAGCTAAACTGATGGGGGGGGGTCCGCAAAGCACACACAGCTAGGGGAGAATAAGTGAAGGTGCAAATACAAGGGGGTGGCAGGAAATGGTAATGATCAGCAGGCTCCCCCCATTCCATAATGCCAGGCTGTCGTCTCTGTGGATTGGGGCCTGGCCAGTTCTGACCAGCATACAGCAAGCTGGGGGTCGGCTGGTTCTGACCTACGTGTAGTGAGCCGGGGCCTGGCGGGTTCCGACCCAAGCACAGTGCTGCCCTCCCATGTAGTGAGCTAGGGCCCGGCCAGCTCTGACCCCCATGTTGTGAGCTAGGGCTCGGCCGGTTCTGGCCCACGCACAGTGCTGACCCCCGTGTAGTGAGCCGTGGCCCAGCCGGTTCTGATACACATACAGTTCTGACCCCTGTGTATTATGCTGGATCCCGGCCGGTTCTGACCCATGCACACACCTGTATGCCCGGCCCATCCCATCCTCACATACCTTCTGTGGTCCCGCCCCAGAAGGATCCGGGCCAGACTTCTGGACAGGATTCTTCCTCCTAGAGTCCGTCACTCCGTTCAGCTCTGGGTGGGGGGGCCTCCGACTGTCAGTCTGCGGGCTCCTTACACCCTGGAGGCTTTGAGGGGGGCGGGGAGGGTCCATTAGCATATGGGGGGGCACTGACCTTCAGCACAAACCCAGCTATGAGCAGAGAAGGCAGAGGCACAAGGCTGCCCCCCCCCCCCGCAGGCTCACCCAAGGCTCGGGCTCTTGCCGCCAGGCTTCTTGCGGTGCCCAAGAATGAAAGACTCCATGTCTGAGATGGGGGGGGAGAGGACCTCATGAGCAGAGTCAGCGTGGCCGTCACACCGCCTCCCACAGGTCGCTGGGGAAACAGCAGCCTGCGACATTCTTTCATAGAGCAAGAATGCCCAGCTCTCATTTCCGGTCCTGCTCCAGCTGTCCAGAGGGATCCATATCAGACTTACAGAAAGGATTCGTTTTAGTGTTGCATCCACATAGAACACACCCACACATTTGCAATAACACAACTAGTACAACACCTAGAGTGTAAGCAGCATTATTCCATTACAGAATTTCCAGTGTTTGCAGCTTGAACTTATCATTTAAATCAATTAAGTCTCATTTGAAATGAACAACTGTCAAAGAAACACACACACAGGGAAACTTCTGCTTTCTACAGTCCCTGGGAGAGACACGCTTGCTTCAGCTTATGCAATGCAGGCAGTCACTGGGGACAAGGTTTAAACCTCGCTTTATAATTACAGTCTATGTAATGAAAATGTAGATGAAAGAGTGTGTGTGCCACTTTCCAGCGCAGAGTAATTTGGGAAAATGGGGGGTGGGGGTGATATCTGGGAGTACGGCATGTGGTGTGCTGCACCGGCGGCAATTAGCGAGCAGAGAGAATATCAGACTGCGTTAAGCACCGTAATCAGGCACGGGAAGCAGCGTTATGGTACAAAGAGCTTTATTTAAACACACAGTAATGAGCTGTGCTTTTAAAAGCTTTACTGTTTCTGTGTCTAGAAGCACTTATACAGCCCCTGGGTCCTTTATCCTGAGTGGCGTCGGGCTGCGCGATTCGGAAAAGTGTGAATCATGATTTTTTGCTTAGAATTGAGAATAATTTTTTTTTTCTTAAATTTTAACATTTATTGCGCTCAAACTGCAAAAGGAAACAACAAAATATGACTGTGCCAAACGTATGATTGATCCAGGACGGCATACCATCTCCTGACAACAGAAAGGACGCACTCAACTGGCCATTCAGTTAGGGTGATCAAAACAGCCAGACCAAACGTTCCAGTACCAAAAGTGCCAGGGGGTCATTTTTTGGTACTTTGGGGTGGGACTTGAAAAGCTTTCTTTGTCGAACGGTTATGCAAATAGCCCGCCTGT
>JAODKC010000126.1:11942-28326 GCA_026777985.1 Mormyrops attenuatus | reverse complement strand
GGATAGAATGAAAAGAAAAAAAGTATTTTGTATAATATACTAGGACAGCACAGTATTGGAAAATTTCTAAGTATTACAATGTGATTTTGTTGTAATAAAATATTGGGGTATTTATAAAACAAAAAAAAAAAAAAAAAAGAGGTTCACCATAAATTTCTCAAAAAAACCGTCTAGGAGTGATTTAAACAAAGATGAAAATAATTATTATTGTCATCTCGGAGAACGCAGGCAATGTTCATGCAGAAGCAAGTAAAAATGTTTCATCGAATCCTAAACTCCCTGCACTATAATGTCTGTACAGAACTGAAAGTAAGAAAAAGCCTGATCTTAATTCAGGCGACTGGCGAAGTAAGAACTACACATGCACAACATGCGATGTTGGTATTAATATCGCACATTGTTCAGCCCTATAATATACAGCCATGTTTCAAACTCAGTACAAAATACCTGCCTCATGCTGTGATGTCATTCAGTACTAGTGAAAAACCAACACCTTGAAGTACGGTACTCTTAGTACCTTGAAGTACCACAAGTAAGATACCTGATGCAGTAGAAAAGCGCCTTTTAAAGAAAATGCAGAATTAGGGGAGGCTTGAAACTCTCTGGGGAAGAGTAGGAGTGCTTGTTTTGATCCAGCAGACGTAATACAATGCAGAAGAACTATTGTAATTTAGAAATGAAATTGCATAGAGGTGTGAATCAAGGTTTCGGTTTTTTTTTTTATGATTAATCGTGCGGCCTTAGTACAGTGGGAGCAGCAGAGGGAGGCTGATAACAGCCATGTGGTGACACACAGACCCTGAACTCCCCTCCTTCTGTGTAAGGTGGTTCACTCCGTCCCGGGAGCAGCAGAGGGAGGCTGATCACAGCAGTGAGTGACATACAGACCCTGAACCCCCCTCCCTCCGTGTAAGGTGGTTCATTCCGTCCCGGGAGCAGCAGAGGGAGGCTGATAACAGCCATGTGGTGAGACACAGACCCTGAACCCCCCTCCCTACGTGTAAGGTGGTTCACTCCGTCCTGGGAGCAGCAGAGGGAGGCTGATCACAGCAGTGAGTGACACACAGACCCTGAATCCCTCCCACTGTGTCGGGTGGTTCGCTCCATGTCGGGAGCAGGCAGAGGTAGTACTCACGCGCACCTTCCTCCTGGCTCGAAGCCTCGGAACCGTCCTCCGCAAAGTGCTCACCTGCTGTGCCAGGCTTCCCCAGGGAGGGCGCCGTACCTGCAGAGGGAGATGAGAGCGGCCGGGGCCGTGAGAGGCGAAGGTGTCTGGCGAGGGCCTGGGCACCACGAGCACTAGAATCATGCTTACACGCGGCCGCTGTGGTGTGGGGGGTGTGTGTGTGTGTGTTCACCAGGACAGCTCACTAATAGAAGAGCAGCCGGATGTTCAGCCACATGAAGGCAAAACCACTGTGCTATGGAGCTAAGGTGTTATGGTGCTATGGAGCTATGGAGCTAAGGTGCTAAGGTGTTATGGTGCTATGGAGCTAAGGTGCTATGGTGCTATGGAGCTAAGGTGCTATGGACTTAAGGTGCTATGTTCATCGAAGTGACAGCTATTTCAAAAGAAACAGAAATCTATGCTCCCCCCCGCCTTGCATTAATCTAATGATGATCAGTTTGTACTTTCCGATAGTTACGGGTGAATCACCAACATTACCACCTTTTTCCTCGGGTCTAAAAGATGCAGGCTCAATCACAATATTTCTAAATATTTCTCCAGCACACACATCAATGTCCCCGTTTTCTGAGTGCTAAGACCCTCTGCCTTCTGCCTTTTGTATTATTTGTGGAGTTAAAAATATTCAGAATAACAGAAACCAGCTCCGTCATCTGAGGCTTCAGTGTGCTCGAAGCCTAGTTCATACTTCACTTTTGCATGTGTGCTTTTGGGCTGGGGACGGTCGTCCGCACGGCTGTGGAGGTGGATGTTGTCGGTGCATGCACACAGCAGTGATATTCCACCAGACCAGCAGAAGGCAGACGTATTGCAACACATAAATACAAGCAGCGTAGTAAAATGGGTAAACAGGTGGAAGCTTTGCATAAAGCGTGATACCTCCTCAATACACACAAGTCGCCCCCAATCTAAGTGCAGCTTGTGGACTGAGACATTGGTACTGTGCCTTCAAACATAAGTGTTTGGGAACTGCAGAACGTCAGAGAGCCCTAGGACCTCACAGAACCGAGCCCACCAGCACCGGCAGGATGGCACTTGGAATGTCACCCTCCACAGCCTGGATATATTTGGTTCCTGGGCTCTCAGTAAAACAAAAACACTCAATAAATACTCCCCTTCTTTGGAATTCAAAATTCATCCAAGACAAGTCGCTTGTATCCTCATAAAAACAGCAGCGAGAGACACAGAGCGGCCTCCTCCTAACACAGCCGCCCGCTCCAGCCGTGGTTGGATGCGTGACACTCTGTCTGCTCTTACCCCACAATACACCACTCCCTCCTCTTGTGATTTATGCTATGTTCCATTTGAACTAGGAAGTCGGAATTTCCAAGTTCCTAGTCGGAAATTCCAATAGAATGCCCCCCTGAAGTCGGAATTTCGACTCTGAAAGTTAGAGGAACCTCTACAACCCCAACCTCAGAATTCAAAATGGCTGCCCCCTTCATCAACAGAAGTGAACGCTGTAGTTACATACTGTTTATTAGCACTTATGTCTTATTTGTGTTTCACTAAAATCGGTCGTACACACAGTGCTGTTCAACTGCTATCTGTGGACATGTTGCTATGGTGTTTCTATGTGTAAAATACCGTGTAATGCAGAAATGCACCAATCGACTGGCCAGGGACCGGAATTGGCTGATTTTCGGTGTGCTCGGCCTGGACCGGAGATCGACTGGTCAGTCTCATGCGTTTCCGATATCAAAGCGGATCGTTTTACGCATGCGCCACCCATCATACACACAGTGGCGCAAGCAATAGCCTCACACCCGCCCGCACACGCACAGCCACAGGCTAACATGTCATTAGCGAAGAAGTTCTTCACTGTGCGTGAAGATGACACAAAGACTGAAAGCCAAAGTAAACCGCGGGGGAACCATCGTGAAAACGTGGGGGAACATCGTATGGTGAACTTTAAAATGATTATTAAACATATACAAGATAATCTTGAAAATGAATAATAATTAAAATTGCAAAGCTAGCTAAGGCTTTTTCCTGTGAGAGAGTAAAAACATTTAACGTTTAACAAATTTCTTTTATTATGAAAATAAAATTTTGTATTGATGAAAAGTGGATTTTTGTTTGTATATGCTGTCAATTATAGTTCAGAAAATCAGCAAAAATCAGTATTGGCAGGTCATTCTTGCAAAAAAAAAGAATAAAATTGCAATCAGTGCATCTCTAGTGTAACGTGCTATGAACGTTACATTCACAGCATTTGGATATGAATTGGTTATAGATAACAATGAACGCTGAAATGAGGCAGGACTTCTTGCTTCGCCGTATAACTTGTCAGATTTAAGTACAAAAAGCCAACTTGGCCGGCTCCTTCGTTTCCGGTCTCACTTGTTTTGTATGAGGTTGTGACATGAAATGTTGTCCACTCGCTGTCTCCACATCGATCGAGTTGCTAGTTTTGTAATGCAGCTTTACACAGCATTCTCTATATTCTTACCACGGCTCCACATCATATTGTCACTTCGCTCTGCCACATATCACTTTACTACCCCGTGTTGAATGTTGCATTGTAAATTGTTAGATATCTCATAGTAGTTAGTATTTCAGAATTAGGAGGCAGGGTATTGGGGGAAAAAAATCTATTTCTGCAATAAGTATTGCAGTATTTCTAAAGAAAATATGTCAAAAACAAATCAATTTCTCACAAGCGCGGATATGAATGATTTAAACAGCAAGGATGAAAAGGATTAGGATTGGCTCAGAGAGTGCATGCAGAGCTGTTGCAAAAGTAGTGCCGGTAAAACTTGAAATTAACGTTAAACATATACTAGATAATCCTGAAAAGGTGCCGTTATTAAAACTGCACAGCTTGCTAAGTTTTTTGTCCTATAACAATATAAATCCCACGCTCTCTGCGAGTTTTATCACTATGATCGATAAATACCAGAACTGTACTAAAAAATAATGTTGTTATGAAAGTAGGCAAGTCAAAAATTTCAAGTTTGAGTTTCGTTGTACTTCATAGACACGACGCTGCTCTCACGATGCTGCTCTCTTAGACACTTCGAAGTCGCTGCACACAGGGGGACACGATAATGCTCACAATATTTTCTCTCTTGCCTCTGAAAATACAGAGCTCTTCTGGCCAATCATTCTTAAAAAATGATTTCCATTCCTGGTTTTCATTGATCATCACCAGTTATTTTCTGGTAATGATTCCTCTGCAGTACTAATAAATTTTGAGGTAAAGAGCAAATAAAATCAACAAAAACGTACTAAACTGGAAGAACAATGGGGAATTACATCTCGCACTGGTTTTTATACAATGGATGATAACCAAAGCTAATTTCTTTTAATTCAGAATTTCTCATTAGCTTTAATGAGAGGCAATTGGAGATGCCGACATCAAAGCAGGAACTTCATCTTGCATTTAGAAAACACCCACGTTAAGCTGATTATGTGCGCTGAGGCTGAGGAAGCAGGGATATTGCACTCGGTGTTATTCTCACTAATGCAATTTAATGACCATCGAAATATTTACACTGTGCACAAATCACACAAAATAATCCTCAGAAGCACCATGACATCTGGAGCAACAGCATCGTCAGCCTTTTAGCGAGGGATCATTTCCACTCCTGCCACTTCATCCAGCTCCTCTGGGGCAATCCCGAGGCGTTCCCAGGCCAGCCGAGAGACACAGTCCCTCCAGCGTGTCCTGGGTCTTCCCTGGGGCCTCCTCCCAGTGGGACATGCCCAGAACACCTCACCAGGGAGGCGTCCAGGAGGTATCCTGACCAGATGCCCGAGCCACCTCATCTGGCTCCTCTCGATGCGGAGGAGCAGCGGCTCTACTCTGAGTCCCTCCCGAGTGACCGAGCTCCTCACCCTATCTCTAAGGGAGAGCCCAGCCACCCTGCGGAGGAAACTCATTTCAGCCGCTTGTACTCGCGATCTCGTTCTTTCGGATACTACCCACAGCTCATGACCATAGGTGAGGGTAGGAACGTAGATCGATTGGTAAACCGAGAGCTTTGCCTTTTGGCTCAGCTCCTTCTTCACCATGACAGACCGATGCAGCGCCTGCATCACTGCTGATACCGCACCAACCCGCATGTCGATCTCCCGTTGTATCCTTCCCTCACTCGTGAACAAGACCCCAAGATACTTAACCACAGAACCACATCATCTGCAAAAAGCGGAGACCTAATCCTGAGGTCACCGAACCGGACACCTTCAACGCCCTGGCTGCGCCTAGAAACTCTGTCCATAAAAGCTATGAACAGAATCGGTGACAAAGGGCAGCCCAGGTGGAGTCCAACCCTCACCGGAAACGAGTCCGACTTATTGCCGACCATGCGGACCAAGCTCTGACACAGGTCATACAGGGACCAAACAGCCCTTATAAGGAAGCCTGGCACCCCATACTCCCGGAGCACTCCCCACAGGACTCCCCGAGGGACACGGTCGAATGCCTTCTCCAAGTCCACAAAGCACATGTAGACTGGTTGAGCAAACTCTCACGCACCCTCCAAGACCCTGCCGAGAGTATAGAGCTGGTCCTTTGAGGTAATTTAATGTTGTGAACTAGTGCTATACAAAAATAAATGTTGTTGTTGAATGTTGTTGTTGTCCACTGTTCCACAGCCGGGGCGAAAAACACACTGCTCCTCCTGAATCCGAGGTACGACAATCCGACGGACCCTCCTCTCCAGGACCCCCAAATAGACCTTTACCAGGGAGACTGAGGAGTGTGATCCCCTGTAAGCAAACAATTTCCCATAAAAGCTGAGGTACGAATTTGCCTTAAGAAAAACGCAGACATGCAATGGGAGCCCCCTGGAGTGAAAGTGCCATTTCCGTCTGAACTCTTCTGATTGTTAAAGATGTTGACAGTCACCTGTCATGTCACACCCCCCGTCGGAAACGTCACCGCCTGGCTGAGGACCGGGACCGTGCATTCGCCTTACAATGGAGACGGCCTGTAGGTACTCACAATGGCTGCAGCCTGAACTGGACGAGTCCGACAGGAAGAAGCTGCAGACCTTGGCAGACTTCCGAAAAGCAGGCGGCGTGGACAGGAACCTCTCCCTGTAGCACACAGAAATGGGATAGATGGTTAGAGGCTGGTCTCCCACATGGGCCCTTTCGGGTCACTCGAGCAGCACCATCGATGCTGTACCACTGATTACAGCTTAAACAAAGGTTTTCAGGCTTTAGAGAGAGAAGCCAAACACTAAGTAATAAAGAATACACAACTTGAATGGATACGGAGCTGTTGAGAAACGGCACAGGAAGACGAATGCCCAAGGCGATGACATCAGCAACGCTGACCTACATACCGAAAGCGGGAGTTGTGCTTTAAAAAGGAAACTCTCCATTTCTACGACGCGAGACCCTCACTAAGAAGCGCGCAGCTCGGAACGACCAGGCACTTCGAATCATATCAAGCAGCCCCTGCAGGCAACGACTGGCGTGTAGCAATATGTGTTCAAAAATGAGATGCAACAAACAGGAATCTGGTCCCCTTGAATCGATAATTTATTCTGCAAAATTGCCCTCCTGGGGGAGACCATGCGTCAGGAATGAAATTGCACAGCCTGGGTCACACAGATGTTTAAATTCCACGTGCATCTTATTTATTCGGGGGGGGAGGGGGTTCGGAGAGCGCGCGTGAATCAAAGCCCCGCCTCCTTCCAGGCCGCTGCTGGCGGTATGCTTTCGTTTTGCAGAAAACGAAACAGCACAGCGCGGCCGAGCCCTGCTGGCTTCCAGACGGCGGTATTGTTGCCTTTGGGAGCCATCAGCAGAACAGCCTGGCTGATGTTCAAGCTGCACCAGCTCCAAATAAGGGCAACTCCAGTGACACTCTGAGCTACAGGGCCGAGTTTCTTTCAGGAAGCCAGGATATCACACAGTAGCACACACACACACAAATAACACACACAGCCCTAACCCTAAGTAACTAAACAAAATGCAGTCACTTTTTTTGACTGCAGTCACAATCTTTTATTAAATTGACCCACAAAGGCAAAATAACAGGTTTCTATCACACAGTGGGGATATCTGGTCTCCACAATGTAATATATATTACACACACACACACACACACACACCAACCAACCAACAACAACAACTTCTATAAAAACTACAGTCAACGCCATAAGCCAGTAAGAAAAAACTCATTTTTATAAGATTACAGAAATCACACTCCTTTGCAATGTCACGGCTCTCACACTCAAGCTGTTCGGCCTGCTGTCGCCGGCAAAGATCACCTTGCCAGTGAAGGAGGGACAGAGCAGTGAGACCCACCTCAGTGTCCCCTCCAGCTCCCTGTACTCCAGCGTGTCGCCCTGGCCGAGTAGACTCAAGATGGCCTTCTCAAAGGAGTCCACAGCCTGCTCCTTTGGAAGCTATGTTTCAGAAGGGTTAGATGTTAGACCTACCCAACGAGAACCGCACCAAGGCAGGAAGCACAATGCAGACAAATTAACCAGAACAGAACATCTTTCGGGGCTCAGGTTGATGGAACTGACGGAGCCCCCATAAAAACAGGAGAGCATGCGAACTCATAGCTGAGCCCTGACCCAATAACTCAAGCTCAATCCTAAAATATCAAGCCAAAGAGGAGACATTTTGTCAAAGTGTTCCTTACCTTTAACAAGAAGTTCTCCAGTTCAAGATGAGTTTTCGTTATGCTGCTTGATGTGGAATCAGACCACTTCAACTAGGGGGAGGAAAAGACAATATCCTTAGAACTTTTTAATTTTAGTCCTCCAGACGTTTTAACGGAAAACATAACGGAACAGAATAATAAAATGGCAAGTTGATTGTTTATAAAGCTGGAACAACCAGCTCCCCTGAGAAGAGCAGCCTATCTAAAAGAACCAAACGCCAGAAAGGTCTGCTTTAAGTGCCAGACATGTGCGCCATTCATGGAGTTTAATGGGAACTAGCCTTTTCCTAGGTGACACATAAGAACAGCCATTTCAGGGGAAGTTCAGAGGGGATTCCAAAGCCTTAAAGCCAAAGAGAGTAAACTTCAAACAAATTACAAACAGTCACGTTTGCTGACCTTCAACATTGTTACAATGTATAACGGCACTGCCTCGGTGAATCGGATAGGACCGTGGTGGCTGCCGAACGAACGAACAAACGAACCAAACAGACAAACAAAAGATGGGGGAGGGGAGGTCATCCTGACCTGGGTGTGTACATATGGGGGGGGGTTAAAGACTGCTTCTGGAAAAATGAGTCACAGCTCAGTCCGATGAAGTTCTGGCCCCCAACCCCCACCCCTCCCGGCATCTGCAGTCGCTTAGCAACCAGCACAAGCTCTGTTTTGTGCCGGAATGGAGACGCACTTGGAGACATTCCCAGCAACAATAAACACCTAATAAAGCCAGACATCAGATATGTTTAACTTGCTATAAAGCAGGGGAACACTGAGCACAGGGGAACTGTCCGTGTGGCTCGTGTTAAACAGAGCCTAACCACCTTTCAGCGGTTCAGCTGTCCTGACACATTTCCAGGGATGATTCTGACCACCTATTACACTTTATAAACTTAATCACACTTTGCATCTGTAACAACCATGTTATTTTATTTGGAAAATCAGCTTTTTATTGTAACTTAAGCATCACCATGCACATGAGATGTCGACACATTCCTAGATCCGCCGCTCTTCAAAACGTAGTGCGTCTGTACCATTCTTGACGCGAGTTATTTCATGAACAAATAAGTAAAGTATTACTGCATCTCCCGGACTGCCGTACCCCATTTCTAACTGCTGGTTATGTCCTTATAATGTCAACATATTAAATGTTTAATATTACCAGACGATTGAAGTTTCACAGAAGGGGATTTTAGACTCTACGGCAGCCTTGTAAAACGTCAAAATATTCCATGAATGAGACTAAAAGAAGAGAGAAGATCATGTTTTGCAGCAGGATCTCATCTAAGCTTCAGCTAGGCTTTGCCAAAATGCACCAGAGTACATTTCCATGAGGGAAACCGGCTTGGAGCCTTGAAGTGCAGACACAACTATCAACAAAGACAAAGCCCATTAACCAAGGAAAACACCAATTATTTTCTTTGTATCATCTTTTGTGTTTATGTAGGGAAGTGATTTTTGGATCACAAGCATCCCAACAGTCTGGGTGTGTGGACGACTTCCAGAAGACCATGATAAGCAGGCGAGTCCCAGGGCATTAGGGGCAACTCGAGTGCATTCAGAAGAATCCTGCCAAAAACCAGGAGAACACAGAGGAGATGCACAGAAGACATAGCGAGGCTGTTAGAGGACTCTTAAGAGGTGGCCGTTGTTTGATGTGTTTTGGATAATGGCATAATGGAGGAGGTTTTAGGGGGCCCAACCAGAGGGCAGGCAGTGGATTAGGGTGACCAATCAGAGGGCAAACAGTTGGTTATTAAAGACATCACCTTGATAAAAGCTCCGGGTTGGTCAGGGTAATGAGGACGCCCTATGAAAGGTCTGAAATATACTTCCTCTTAATAGGGTCAAGAGTATTACAGCTAGCTAACATTGAATTTTGTGATCATCTCTTCCTATATAGTTAATGTCTATGAATCACCCACCACTAAACCAGGAAGAGCAGCTACCACCCAAAAGCAGAAACACAGAAGGAAATAGTCGATCCAGTGCAGTCACTAGCCCAGGACTAATCGAAATCTATAAACTGGCGCAACAGTGAGAAACTAGAATTCAAAAACCACAGCTTCTTTGGTCAAAACTCTTGAAGCACATGGCCTGCTAAAATCTTCCATCCTCTGTATTTCTCAAGCGGCCTGAATACAAAATTTGAAATGAAGGAGATATCAAGTCGTTTCATAAAAAAGGATAATATCCCAGCCAGGAAGGCTGTCCAAACCATTTTATAAATCCCTTGGTAAATCTATAACAGCGACTCAAGCCTAAAGTGGCCAGAATCGCACGAAGGCTCTACTGAAGAGAGCTATTCCCCTAAGCCGTTCCCAGCGTAAACACTGCAGATACGTCTACAGCACAAAGTCTCGGCGGACTCCACTGCACACAACAGTCTACAAAGCCAAAGGTTTCCAAACACTCTTCCAAAGAACAATGTAGAGAGAACATCCCCTCCCTTACTGCGGACCAGTTTTTACTTTCCGTGTTTGGCTGATTATGCAGAGGCACGATCCGAGTGCAATACCAGGCCACATCGCAACATATACTGCAGTCAGTCTAAGTGACATGTCCATCATCTGAACAAGCAATCGACCCTTTTACAGCATTATTGTTTGAGTGCCTCCTGGACCTCAACAACACAGTTGAGTCAATGAACAGACCTATCTACTGTTCTTTGGACCAGAGATGAGCACATGCAAATGAGGTTCTGGTAGAGGAATGCAGACACATGAAAAAGAGGAGGCTCAGGGAAAAAACAAACAAGAAAAACTTCATAGACAAAAGTGGGTGTGGACCAGCTGACTGGGAAGCTTCCTGTTTATCATGGAGAACAGCGGGAGGCCAGCGTCAATCCGCAGAAGGATCTGGGGAACAACCAGGTCCTTCATGGCTTAAATAACTCCATACTGTCATTCAAGACTGCCTGTGAACAAGACCTACAGCGGCGGAAAAAGATGGCAAGATCTGCTAGGCTAAAACTCAAAACCTCCATTAGCTTGCATTAATATTCATATCATGACACATAGAAGGCCACGCTTAACCTGTGGGCATCACCCAGTGGGACACCGTAGCTGAGGAACATCAACACACAAAACCCAAAGATATCCAAATATCCACTTGGGTCACTGCCAATGTCTCTAACAAAGTCAACAGGGGCATGTAACTCCGGAGGCAGCCATTATATAAAACACCCAAATAAAGCAGTGCATTCACGCCGTTTCCAGTGCATGATTCTGTCTAAAAGGAGTAACGAGTACAAAACCCACTGCAACAGGCAATATAAATAAATGAATAAATAAATAGATCAGACAGAGCACAGACGATGCAAAATAACGAGGTCTGACTGCCGCCTGTACAGGACAGAGCATGTCTTTGGTAGGACAAGGGAAGCTTATGAGAGCCATGAAGGCCAGTTTGTCACTTCCTATCACCTTCATGCCCAAGGCCACAGTGGCCCATGGTCCAGCTTGGCATTCCCCACCCCCCAGAAGACCTGTTGGTACAGCCTGGACCCAATCCACCCAATCAGCAGACAGGAGCCACCTCACCCACACAATCCCTCTCTCTCCCATTCGCTGACACCCAAACTTAGGTAAAATCACCAAAAGCCTGTGGAAAGAGTTTATACGACCACTTAGATGCTGAATTTCATCTGGCTGCAAATCCCCAACAAGACAAGGAAGCCAGGACCTGACACACGAGCCGACTTCACGGGTGACACCAGACAAACAAGCGGGCGCAAACGAATCATTTTTCACCTCCAGATGTGAGGGTGTGGATGTTTATCTTACAAATATTTTTTCAGCCCTTGAGTAACTGCAAAATATTGAATAAACATCTTAAAACTAGAGTTTGCTGCAGAAAGTGCAGGGTAGCATCTTGAGTTTTTGGCCACAGCTAGCAGACAGACCGACATGGGTCTGGCGTGGCCCAATGCTGCTCTGTCACATCAGGTCAGAACCGCAGTCTGCTGATCCGTCACATCAGGTCAGAACCGCAGTCTGCTGATCCGTCACATCAGGTCAGAACAGCAGTCTGCTGCTCTATAAGCCACAGAAGCAGAGGCAGCTCTATCACAGAAAAGCACAGCTGAGCTTTCATTGGATAAAACAGGTAATAACACAGAGATCAAATTAAACCGTGGTGTAAAGCCATTAGGGGTTTCAGCCACACTCAGACAGGGAGCCCCAGATGCTGAGAGAGCAGTGAAATGAGCCCATTAGTACCGATTCATAACTTAAGGACTAAGGTCCTGAGCTGGTGACCATTTTTCACATCGGGGAAACAGAGCGATCACTCCGACGTTTCGTCTATTTACGATGGTTTTCTGCGGATCTCCTCCAAGTTCGCTATGGAACATGGGGCATCAGGGACCCCAAGACAGAAACCTTCGGTCTAAATGTACAAAACGTCGAGCTCTGCTCTGCTCCTTGGAACGCCTTTCTAAAATACATTTCAGAAATTAATTTCGGTATACTATGCAGAAACAGATGCCGACTTTTCCCCGTCGAAAGGCCAAGATAAAGTATAAAACTGTGCCAGATGGTCTGTGGGAGAAATGGAGAATTACCAGGTGACTAGCTTTATGTTTCCACTGTACTGAAGAACATCACCCTCTTTTTCATTTTTAAGACACAGAACTGATGCGCCAAATAGCGCCACGGCGATAACATTTATACTCCATGTCACAGCGAGCACAGCATCCATGTGCATCACTCAGGTTCTTTACAAAGCCTCTCTGTGACATGCTGTACCTCCACAGGGGGGCGCTCTCGCACTGGGCAGCCTCGAGCCCTGGCAGGCTCTGCTGGGATTGAGAAGCACAATCGGTGGGACACCCCGACACCTACCACAAAGAACCTGACAGTGGTACGGGCCAGCACTGTGACAAGCCGCCTACCAGAAGCAGCTCACGGCGCACTGGCACTGGGCTCTGCTGCTGTCACTCCCACCCTGACTAGCTGCCTACTAGAAGCAGCTCACGGTGTACTGGCAGTGGGCTAAGTCACGCCTGTGACCCACCGAAATGCCCCATCTACAGCAATTACCACAGCCCAAGGTCAGAGCTGGAGTCAAGGAGGCGGCCTGAGCCACACAGACACAGACAGGCAGGCAGAGACAGACAGACTCACATGCAAACAGGCATGCGTGCAAACACAGGCAGGCAGGCAGAGACAGACACACACGCAGACAAGCAC
The DNA here is from genome assembly GCA_026777985.1 of Mormyrops attenuatus. Classification (NCBI taxonomy): domain Eukaryota; kingdom Metazoa; phylum Chordata; class Actinopteri; order Osteoglossiformes; family Mormyridae; genus Mormyrops; species Mormyrops attenuatus. The sequence goes on along the minus strand of JAODKC010000126.1, from coordinate 15,323 downwards.
ACGTACATGCTTCCTGCCCCTGTGGCACAGACGCGGAATGGGGGCTGTAATGACCTGGGCATAGAGTGGCTCCAATCAAAGCGCTCGGTCTATAATTCCCAGTCCTGGTGGCCATGTCCCAATCCTACCGCTACCATGGACACCCGATGACGCCTCCCTGTGGACAGCATCGGTATAGTGGTGCCCAGACAGCACCTTCTGCCCCCAAGGCGGTCTCTGATCGCTCTGCCCCTCCTCCTGTCGCAGGCACGCGCTCTTCCTCTCCTCCTGTCGCAGGCACGCGCTCTGCCCCTCCTCCTGTCGCAGGCGCGCGTTCTGCCCCTCCTCCTGTCGCAGGCACAGCAGGCACGCACGCACTCTGCCCCTCCTCCTGTCGCAGGCACAGCAGGCACGCACGCACTCTGCCCCTCCTCCTGTCGCAAGCACAGCAGGCACGCCCGCACTCTGCCCCTCCTCCTGACGCAGGCACGCACTCTGCCCCTCCTCCTGTCACAGGCACAGCAGGGACACACTCTGCTCCTCTGATGCGCTCGCTAGACGGAAGTGGAAAACCCGCCTCCCGTCTCCACAGCAACGGCGCAATGGGTGCCATTGATCCACCGCAGACAGTGTGCACAGTGATGAAATGACAGAGCGCCCCCCACTGGGACACATCAGGGCAAGCAATTCTCTCACAAAGTGAGCTGAAAAGTGCCCAATTGCCTCTGAGCCCATCTCAGGGCGGCCGTTGGCGGTCAAAGGACCGGAGACCATCATATGAAATGCCGTTTAGGGTCGCCCCATTTTATGATGGCGGTTCTTTATCACATAAATGGTGAATGCTGGATATGCCCGGATTTCCTCAAATTATTCAAATATTCTCAGAGAATACAGCTGCAGTAATGATTTTGCCTGTTCAGGATACAATAGGCGCAAATATTTACATTTTTGCCCACACAGAAAATTAGGTACCATATATGACTGTACTGGACTGGAAAATATGACACTACCGGACTGGAAAAGACGATGTTTTCAGTGCCACAATCATTTGCCGATCTTAGCATCTCTCTTGGTTTTCAACAGTGATTGTGTTTATTTTTTGGTAGGAAAACACAATCCCTGGCACACAGCAGTCCCAGAGCACTAGATTTTATAACCAGGGATGAACATACACCACCAGTCAAAAGTTTTTGCACACAGTCAGATTTTCTACATTTGCATGTTACTCACTTAATACTAAAAATACACTCAATATTCTTTGCTAATAAATAGAGTTACAGCATGTGCACCACTTGAGTACCTTTATTATTAAGAAAATGTCATATCTTTGATTCATCACAGTAACCTCCTCTAGCAGTTATAACAGCAAAGAAAGTTCTGGACATTCTTTCTGCCAGGGACATTAAATACTGCTCTGCTTCATAGGATGAAATGGTTAACTGGTGCATTTAAGGTTAAAGGAAAGCCTGGAATTTGACTCCGCCTTCACCACACAACCAGTTAATAGACACGTGCTGTTACACACTCTTTCCATGTTATAAAGGAAACTTGTTTTATTTGACTTATATTTTTAATTGTTCACTCAACTTTCCAATGCTTAACAAGAATAAAAAATTTGCGGTTTGAATTGAAAAGTGGTAAAAACCTGTGGTGTGCGCAAACTTTTCACTGGTAGTGGTGCATCTCTAGTTTCTAAACAACCTACCAGCCACGTCATTCTATGGCTTAAAAGCTGTTGTGCAAATCACAGACCAAACATTTACAAAAGGAAACAAAATTACACAAGCACATGTTGGCTCTGATAAGTTAAGTGTTCTTCTGCTCGTCATTCATTAATTATGCGCTGAAAGTTTTGGCGAGGCAATCTATGCCAGCCAAACGGCACTGTCCCGGAACTGCCCTGGAAACGGACCTAAAATAATCTCCCCATTAGCCAATTTAGCATGACATTATGTCACTTTTTCCTTCCAGTGTGAGCAGCACTGGTTTCTATGACGATGGCATGCCTATGGACAAACGTGAGTGGGTTTTCCGGGGGTCCCTCGTGTACAGAGAGCGCGTCATACTCACATTACTGGCGGTAGACAAACACAGGCCACGCCGTGAGCGACGAGGAGCACCGCGCCGCCCCCCCCCCCCGCTTTGGATCAGCCACACAGGGCCTCTACTGCATTTCCGTCAGGCTGGAGCGAGCTGGGAAGGACAAGCGGACACACCGGCGCCCCCAGGGGCCCGATAGGGGCCTGCCGCCCCCACCCCCCTCAGCCAGTCTGGATTGTTTAAGCCTGGCTTGATTCCCAAAATGAAGCCTTGGGCGAGTCGGGGGCTCGTTCTCACTCCAGGTCTCTACGTGGACAGAATGAAGACCACTGACAGAACGGGAGCGCGGCCCCACGGCCCGGCTAACCCCCCCCTCCCCCATACTCCCCGCCCCCTAGCCCCACCGAGACTCAGAGGATAGAACATGCCAGTAAGGATTAGCGTGACCATCACTCGGCGGGGAGACTCACGCTCCGAAGTGGGGGGGCGGGGGTCCCATACACCCCGACACCCGGGAGATGGGAGGCCGGTCGATGAAGCAATTTACGAAATATGGAAGAGCCATACTGATTGGCCAGGGCACCTGTTACTGTGTTTGTGATTGGCTGAAATGCATCCAAAACTATACTTTATCAACAACTGTATTAGTAACACTTTGGGCAACAGGAGCCAACACAGTACATCCAACTAAACAAATAAACAGATAAAATGATCAAGTTGGCCACATCTTTTGGCTCTTGCTACGAGTCTCGCAGTCAAACCCGGCCCGTCACAACCCAAGGACTCAACCAGAGCGGCGTGAAAATCTGCCGAGATCCTACCGCCGCCGTTTCCTGGAGCACAGCTCGTCCCCCGCCCCACCGCTGACGTCTCCCCAGGGAGACACCTGCCGTACGCAGACTCACTCACACACCCAGCAATCGCCAAGTCGATGGGGCCTGTAGGCTTGATGACACGGGGCCTTGCCGTCCAGGGGACGAGAATGACCTCGATGTCGCCCATTTTCGTTCCCCAAAAGAGTCCAGAATGCGTTTAAGTAGACAAACATGTGTCAGAGCGCGGTGTCGAGTTCATTAGCGCAGGTACTTAAAATACGCCGTAATCCAAGAAGTGTCCCTTTCTGCCACCGTGCCAGAGATGTTACCGCAGTGAACGGGGTTAGCGGTTATTTACACACTACGGATAATTTGACGTTACCGTAGTGAACGGGGTTAGCGGTTATTTACACACTACGGATAATCTGCCAATAACCAACTCAGATTTCCCTGCTGGTTCTTGGTGATGATGGTGTCCTCAAAGGGGGGGGGGGGGGGGGGGGGGCCCACATTTGCAGAAAGAAAAAATAAAAATGTATGGGTAAAT